>VDFB02359134.1:0-45686 GCA_007258455.2 Sequoia sempervirens
GTCATGCATGACATATCTCCTGTAAGTGCATCAAGCTGTGTAGTAGGGATGCCGGTCATTGTAAAAGGATCCATGGTGGTCCACTATGCTGAAAATGGTGTGGATTGGGAATGTCTAGATATCAAATACTAACCTACACGATCATTAAATATCCTAGTGGTGGCAGCCACAATGTCACCTACAGTGTCAATTGCTTCCTTTTGGGAAGCAACAACAACCTCATCTGCTCTGGGGGCTAGAGCTGGGGTGAGAGTAGGAGACCTATCACCAACCAATACCCTAAATATTAGGGGTGGTCTATCTGCTTGACGATAGGTGGGCCTATCAGCAATCCTACCATGCCCATGACCAACATATGGTGGAATGTCCAGGTAGTTAACTTTTAGGCCCAAATGGACCTCAACATACAACTGCTGAACAAAATACAATGGAATCTGGTCATTATTTGGGTATAGACCATGTGCTGCTAGAAATCGTGGGTAGATCAATGAGGCCATAGCATGATCAACACATCTAGTGACCCGGTATCCCCTAACCTTACGCACACATTTTGATAAAATGAAATAAGTCCTTTTATGTTCTTTGGTGACACTATCTTGTATTTGTTGTTTAAGGCGTCACCATGTACTTCTTCCCGCATGCGGGAAAGAATAGCAGTCACTCTGTCTGGGGAATATGAACTAGTCCTCTCAAGTTCATCTTTTAGTTTTTCTAGACTATGCAATATTAACATGCATGGTTCATTATATATCCCCGGGTTTGCACCCTATGCTAATGAATCTCTTAATTTTTTTATCTCATTACTAGTATTTGTAAACAAAGAATCTGGCACAGGTGGAACATGATCTACATTTTCCATGTTATATATATATATACAGTACACCTAAAAAAAAAAATGAGACTTTGGAAATAATAAATCTAGATAAAAGAATAGAAATCTAAAATAGAACTTGTAAAATTCATCTACTCATCAATAATATTTTCATACTATTTTAACTTGATTTAAAAAGAATTAGAAGACAACTATAATCTATAACATAGCATCCTTGAATGGTTCAAATTATAAATGAAATGATGAAAGAAAGAATAAGAATACAAATATTAAAGTATAAAATCATTTGAAAATAATCGGGGATAAAAATATTTAATCTAATAGTTGTTAACCTAAATGAACTTCAATTATATAGCCTTGAGAACATCAAAAAAATATAGATTGGAAAGCAAAATAAATATGTCATATTACTTGAATCAAATCTAATAAAGTTTGACTTTATTGCATACTTGTTATAAATATCTCACATAAACCAATGAAACTCAATGTGTCTCCAAATTACATAAGAATAGAGAACCTAAATGTGAAAAAGAAAAAGAAATTCAAAAATCCATCTTTTTGTAATGAGTTTGTTAAAATTTAAAAACATTCAAGAACCCCAAAATGGTTTGAAATTGATGAGCATAATAGAAATTTTTGAAGGCAAGAGGTCATCACAAACCATTCGGTTGTGGGCTTCAAAAATTTCAATGAATGGTTTTCCAATAAGATGTATTAACCAAAATATTCCAAACTTTTATACAATTACTAAAGATGTACAAAATGAGACCTTTACTAAATAAATTTCAAAATGCATCATTAAATGTATATTAACATCATGCACTCTAATTAAAACATTACATGGAACACAAAGAGATAAAATTAAAAAGTTCCAAATAATGATGTTATAATAATCCTCCCCAAGTTGATCCTCTCATCCCAATCATCATACTTAATGTTTTGGTACTTGAATGTGTTGGTACTTGAATCATGTTTTGGTACTTAATGTTATGTTTTTTAAGAGGAAGCATTTTCTCAATTTCTATTACCATAATGATTATTCTTGTTTTTGTAACTTGGTATTTCTATTTGTAGATTTTCAACTTTTTATTATGTAAATCATTCTTTGATACCCAAGTAGTTTAAAGGTTTTCTTGAATCTTATTTAGTTTTTAGATTTAAGTGCTTTCTCATTGTCTAATTTCTTAATCAAATCTAAACATTGTTCGATCCTTATGTAGTGCCCCTCCGTGTCGGTTGTTCTTGAAGTTTGTGCGAAGTATTTGTTTGGGCTTCATTGTTCACTGTGTTATTTGATTGTGTGAAAAATATAATATGTTATTAGTCATGTTTAAACAATTAATTAAATTAAATTGATTGGAAGGTTGTTTATAATAAAATTAGAAAATTAAAATAGAATTCCTTATGAGTTAACGAAAATAAAAATAAAATTAAAATAATAATTAAATAAAATAAGTTTATGAAATATAAACTAAATATATGTTTTTATAAATAAATTAATTCTTAATGTAAAAAGTATTGTAACTAATTATAAATGTAATTTAATTTTCTAGAGAAGATAATTATTTAAATATGGTAAATGAGGTGATGTCAAATAAATCTTAAAGATAAGATTTGAAAGTGTTGTTAAAGAAAAATAAAGATAGAAAAGGTGGAGTTTTGTTTTAGTAAAGCCTAAAAGATGGGAAAAATCAAGTGACTTTTAACAAATAAGAAAAATATGTATTGAATAGATGTTAAAGCGGAGAAAAGACGGAAAGAATTGCATGCAAGCACATGCACAACTGGAAACTAGTTTTGAACGGGTAACTTGCTAATATTATGGATCTTGGTGTTTTCGAAAACTTATCCGGTCTTAGGCTTCATGTATGCGGATCTTTTTGAAAAAGAGGGAGGTAGAAAAAAAATATTGGAATCAGTTGATCTCATTCTCAAAAAAAAAAAAAAGATTGGGCTCTGGGGGTTGGAAAGAAGTTCCTTAGGGAGATAGCAATCGAGGAGCCTTTAGGCTCACATTTTAAGAACTCCATTGAAGATCTTAATGGCTCTTCCCCGTGATTTCACCACCACCAAATTCTTCAAATAGAGTAAGATTTAATAGCGTTCATAGTATTCTGGATTTTCTTTTCAATTCTTTTGAAAGGGCCAAGTCGAACTGTAAAGTTGGGTTGGCTGCACTCCTTCTCGAAGAGGACGAGGGCACTCCGGATCTCGAGTTCATCATCGGCGCTAAGGTAAGTAACCAACTTGGAAGAACTTACATGTTTAACATTTTGTTTTAAGAGAAATATATGGTCTCAAATCATTGTTTTGAGGACTGTCTTTATGCTCCTTGCGTTTCAGTCTTTAGTCTGTTTCCACAACGTCTTTTGTGTTAAGGATGGGTTGCTGCCATCCATGAGAAACATCATTCCGTAGTATTCTGTCAAACTTTTCGCATGCCTTGTCCATGCTTCTCATTTATGTAACCTTAGCTTCCAGTGTAGTTGTCTAGTGCCTTGCTTCAAAATTATTGCAGTGTAATCTTAATTTTTAGATGTTTTAATTTTGCACCACCAATATTTGTTCATGAACATCGTACCTATTTAAGATGATGGTGAAGGTTCCCATCTCTTATAACTATCTTTCTTGTAACAATTCTGGAGATGAGTTTAGGGGGCAGCGAACCAGTGTTTGCAGACATAATGCTTTTTCCCGGTTGCACGCCATTTTTATGCCTCTACCTTTGCATGCATTCAATACCTACACTTTTCAATCAATAGTATTATTCTTTTTCCACCATTTGAGTCAGCCTCAAAGTTTTTTAGGCATCTTATTATACCGTCTGACTCACATCTAAGTCGATTCATCAAGGTTTAGTTTCAAAGCAATTTGTGCACACAAATTTCCTCCTTATTTGCATCAAAGTAGCTTCCATCGTATATCTTTTGGAAACCACTAATCTGGAAAGAAATGTAAATAGATTTACTTAAATCAAACTTTAATTTTTCTTCCTTATTTACCCTACAGTCACAGTTGCAAACACTCGAGCATAGAAGGGTGTGGACGTTTAAAATAAGCGTACTGATTCTGTTTACAACCTGTCATAGAGACGACACTTGATCAAGGTAGGGTGTATAGATTTAAATAAAATCTCTGATTCTATTTGCAAGCTGTCACAACAGCGCACTTGAACAGGGTAGGGTGTAAAGGTTTAAATAAACTCTCTGATTCGTTTTGCAACTTGTCTCAACGGTCGCACCGGAACATAACAGGAAGTTTAAAGTTTTAAATAATCTCTCTGATTTTATTATCAACCTCTCTCAGCTGCGCGCCTCCCCATATTTACTCTGTCTTTGGTTATTTATGTTGGATGTAATAGGTACTACCGATAAATGTGTAATACGCCTTGCAACTGTTACCATGTGTTGCGTTAGATCCTCTGGTTACTGCATGAATTAGATGCCTGCCTTTTTCTTGTGATGTAGCTTGACAACCATTAGTGCAAGCCTATTCTTCAGATTATCTCACCATTAATCCCCTCAAGAATATTGTTATTGTTTTATATGATGGAAACCATTCTCATCCCTCAGAGCAATTTCTCTTGCAATGAATTTCTGGAGATGAATTTCGAAGCTTCAGTCTACTTATTCTGGGTTGGCTACAATCTGATGCTTTTGTGTTCTCTCTGGTTGCGTACTCTTATGATAATCTTGATGGAAATCTCCCAGATATAACTTGCACCATTAAGTTTGTGGATGGTTGTGCTCTAATTCGAAAGTCATATTCATCTCTCTTCATCATGTACCAACTTAGAAATTTTCCTATTATCTTTCTTCTCGATAATTTCTAAACCTGGCTCTTTGTTTCTGATATGGCATCCTCCTCTATCGGCGTCATATTTACTTGTGTGTAAATCCCACTTAGTCCTCTTTAGCCGAATCGCTAACTTTTGTCTATTCATGCTTTTATTCTTGATAATCATTGTCTCTGCACTTCTTGAAAGTTAGGTAGGGATTGGACACAAAATGACCACAACCCTTATTTAGTGATGAGAGTCAGATAATATTCTTGCGCTATTTGCAAATCGGTGGCTTTTGCTCATTACCTGTGTTGTGCATGTTGACATTATGGGTAAAGTTAAGGAAGCAAATTCTATCCATGTGAGTTAAACAATAGTTTAGATAAATAAATAGAACAATAGAGATATTCTTTTAATTATCGGAAGAGTTGATAAAATGATATTAAAAAAAATCACAGGAATGTCTTATTGTATTAAAATTATAGCTAAAGAATAAGTTAGGCGTGATGATTAATAATGTGATCTAAATGAAGGTGGTAATATAGTACTATGGTTAAAGATTAAGGAAAGAGGGTTTTAGAAAATATTATAATATTAATTAATAGAAGAGTTTTGGTTAGATCCTATGAAAATGGGATTAGGAAGTTATCATAAAACATGAGGTGAATTTAAAGTGAAAGATGTTGAAATGTGTTTACAAATAGGTTTAGAGCAGCTTTAGGTATTATTCATGAGACATTTATGAGTTAAGTATTATTGTCATGTATCATCATCAAATTAACTAACATACATCGTTGAATAAATAGTGCTTACGATATTGTCTCCTTGAGGTTAAATAGAGTCTTGCTTAGATCTAAATAAATAGATTCTCTTTTAAATAACTATGCCTTTATAATCATCTAATAGTTGTTATGTTAATGCGTGTGTTTTCCATGGGAATGATGGGTCAGATTGTGTACATTGGATTATGTGTTGAAGTTATGTTTGGTTAGTATAGTATGTAGTCTTTAATTATGGTCGGAAGGTAAAGTATTTTGTGTTTGGGTCAGTAGATTGTTCAAAGATTTTATGTTTTGAGTTTCTTATTTGATATTGTAAGCGTTCTTGGAAAAGTGAATTTCATGGATGTTGTAGTTGCTTGTTCGTGTTGGTTATTATATGATTTGATGGTTTATCTTGTCATGACTTTTCCTTGAGTTGATTTTGGTTGGGATCCTTTTTGAATATCTTGAAGTCTTGGATGTTTGTTGAGTATGACCTTCTTAGTTTATTTTGATTTGACGAGCTTTTATTCATTGGGTTGGTGTTGAAGTTGGCTTAGAGCCCCGTATCATTGACAAACTCTTGTTGTTTCATTTTACCCTCATTTTTGGAATGTCATTCTTTTGGTTTCCAGAGGCTTGAGATTATTGTCAGTTGATGTTCTCTTTTTATGTGCCCTTGATGTGGCAAGTGTTTTGATATCATGATTTTAAAAAGGGTTGTACATGAATTATTGAGACTTTGATTATGTGTTTATGGCGAGATGGTTAATGCCTCGCGTGATTTGGTCTTGAGATTATTTGTTTTATCTGTTACGGTACAACCCTTGCCTAGTTTGGTTTATTTAGGGGTCTTAGGGAGAGTGGCTCTTCATGGGCGCCGGTGCCTCGGAATGAGGAAGGGATCAGGATAACCCACGAAAGAGTAATTAAACAAGTGATAACCTAAACAATAAAAGTTAGGGGGAAGGGTAGTAAAACACACAAGATAATTAAAACTAGATTCCTTGTCTATGCATTAGGGCTGCCATAGACTAGTGATAGACTGAGAAGGCCGTGGTCGGCAAAGTTGTAGTCTCGTCTTCATGAGGGATTATCAGCTCCACATTAGCTACCCTATGGTGTCGGCGCCTCAGTTAGGAGGAAGGGCCAGGAGATCCATAGATGGGTGCTAGCGCCTCAGTTGGAGGAAGGGCCAGGAGAATCCCGTGAGAGCTATGCGATGACACTCTCCACTAGACACCCTTGTTCTTGTTTCTTGTTGCCTCTGGATAT
Organism: Sequoia sempervirens; assembly: GCA_007258455.2. Classification (NCBI taxonomy): domain Eukaryota; kingdom Viridiplantae; phylum Streptophyta; class Pinopsida; order Cupressales; family Cupressaceae; genus Sequoia; species Sequoia sempervirens. The sequence goes on from VDFB02359134.1 coordinate 6,650, forward strand.
TGTAATCTTTATGTTGTTTCAGATTCTTGTGAAAATGATTTATGAATGTTCTTTGGTGACTTTCTTAATTGTTATTGCTTGGGTTAAATGTGAGGAGTTTCATAGCTTTATTTGATTTTATTGACTCATGAATGTTGTTGATTGTGTCATGGTAATCCTTGTTTTATGAAACCTTTGTATGACGTTGAGTCTTGTGGTTCCCTGTTTGGATGTTCTTGGTTGAGGTCTCTTCTTGTCAACTCCTTAGCATGGGGGGTGGGCCTTTGGACCCACGTGGTCAGGTGGAATGTGCTAAGCACCCCATTGGGTCCCCAGTCAAGGATCGAGAGGTGCAGATTGGTGTTGTTGCGGCAACTCCAGAGTTGTACCATTCTACTTTGTCATGTGGTTCTTGCCGATATTGGGAAACATGTTTGTATCATTGTAAGACTTGAACAGTGTAAAGTAATGAAAAGGATGTGATGTAATATTTTATCATTGGTAACTTTGTGTGGATATGGATCCATATCAGATGTTATTCAAGTGTTGTATTTATTTAAGTGAATGGTTCTTATTGATGGTTTTATATGTATGCTTTGTCATGGATTAGATTTGGATTTCATTATTTATTATTGATGTATGGCATTAAGTTTCGTAATGTATCCTCGTGTACCCCAAGGGATGTAAATGATATTGGGTTAGTTTAAATGAATTTTCATGTCATAACTTTTGTGCATCTCATGCATGTTAGTTTTACTTTTAAAAAAAATAAAAATTGTGTGGTATTTGTTGCTTTAGTTGTCCTATGGGGTTCACGGGGGCGTTACACCTTATTTCCTTCTAATACCAAAATCATCCTCTTTTCCTAACTATAAGAAGTCATAGTTCAATCCCACCATGGTTGTGAATCAAGCTAAAATTGGTATGATTGGGAATATGCATGATACTAAATTTATCATAATGGAGAAGAATCATTTGACCATGAGGCCCTTTTTGAGAAAATGGTAATCAAGATATAGCATTGATGCACACAACCTTTCTTTGGATCTTGCAAATTTGGCTAGTAATATTAATCCTAGTATAATGATTGATCTCCTTCATATACTATGTTGATTAATAAGCCATGTGGAAATAAAGTACTTAAAGTTAAATAGGTAAAAGGATAAGCTCAACAATCCCTTTGAGTGATGTGCCATTTTCCCTCCATCCCAAGCTTCTTCTTCATGTATTCCTCCTTATTGTTTTACTCCTATCTATCTTATGCAATTTATTTCTCCTTCCACCAAATCTCCCAAATTTATCCTCTCCTTTTTCCTAGATCTCATCTCATGCTTACTTATTATGATGCACATAGTTCTCTTGTCTCCACATTAGTTCTCATTAGTTTTGTTTACACTTCCCATGTTCCCCTCACTATGATATTCCTATGCAAGTCTTTGTCACTCCACACTCATTTATTATGTCACGACAAATTTATACACCACCTTCCATTTCTCATCTTGCCACTTTCATTCATGTCCTTAATCCTAGTGTGCCTCTATCTACCCTTGACATTAATGTTTAAAGGCTTGTTGAGATGAAAAGTAATGTTGATTCCTTACCTAATGGAAACAAAAAAAGACATACATATAAAAATCAAACACAATTCAATTTCTATTGAAAATTTTACATATCCATTTTTGTTGGATTTTTGATCCTAGATTTGAGATGCACAATGTTAAAGGAGATCCCATGACACATTCAAGGTTCTTTAGTGCTACATATTTGGATTTTGTGTATGATGACAAGTTATTGGCTAAGTTCTTCCCATGAAATTTAATAGTATTATCTTCCATTTGGGTCTATTTTTTAATATTGAAATTGGTCAATGCAAATATTGGGAATGTTGGATTGAAGTTTATTATTTTAGATTTTTTGACTGTAAACAAGGATCTACAAAGTATATACATTCTTAACATTTGCATGTGCAAGTGAGATGAATGTTAAGAACTAAAGTTGTTAGAGGCTACCACACTTAATTATGGATCTTCTAATGCTTCATCTACATCATCCTACCCTTGTAAATTTGAAAAGAAAAATTATTTCCAAAAGGATAGTAAAAAATAATGGAAATGACCATTGTACAAACTATACATTATAAATGTTTCTAATATAATTATGACTCTAAAGCCTCCAATTTTTCCTTTGTAAAATGTGCTTCAAAATTTACTTAGTGCTTGCATGATTACACTTCCTCCTATTAGGCCATTAGATAAATCTAAAGTTATTCCAAAAGATATAATGAGAAAGAATTTTGTTATTAAATTGTAGAGTTAATAGTAATTATACTCAACATTTTATGGGATTAAGGAATAATTGATTAAGGATTTGATTGATAAAAAAAAAATAGGTTGAGGGGGTTAATATTGGGGTCAATCCTTCAATTGTTCCTCCTAATGAAAATTTAAATATTTTACACTAAATAAATCTAATAAAATGGTTTTATATGAGGGTCATGAGATTGAGGTACATATACATGTTGACGAGCTTGAAATCATTGATTCACCTATGTATGTGAGGAATGATTTGTTGGTATTAATAAAAATTATAAGGGTACTTATTCTTCTTCTTATGTACTAGTGATTGACTTTTATAGAAATTTCTATGGACTAACCAGTATTCAAACTTAGGACCTCCCATTTGGTGTTAGGATGCTCTACTATTGAGCTAATGGCTCACATTGTGATGAGTCCTTTTATGGCTTAGGTGTGTATCATTTCTCCAACACACTCCCTTGAGCCACAACATAGGTGTCAAATGCACCTAGCTTGGCTCTAATACCATGTTGAAATTTCCATGAACTAGTTAGGATGCAAATCTCCACCACTAAGCTACCCACCCACTTTATGACAAGTCAATTTACGTTTAGGTATGCTAATTTTTTCGACACCTTTTTCACATTGTGAGATATTACCAAATAATTATAATGGTCCTTTGGTTTTGTGTGGATCATGAACCATGTAAGGGTGTGTTTATTGATCTTACTCACCAATAAAATGTATGCATTGAATAATTTTTGTTTTATCATCATTTTATAAACAAGCATATGCATATTTGAGGGTTTATTTAAAATTGACTAATGATATGTTGATTGAAACTATAGGATACATTATTTTACCTTAATTTTTTGGTCTAAAAGATGAGGGAAGTTCTTATTCTATGTCATATTATTTGTTCTTTAGATGTATCTCATATTTTACTTGGGTATCCATGGATAAAGCAATATCAAGCAACATCATCTATGTCATGCCATCAAGGTATCAAATATGTTTGAACACTAGTAAAGAGGTTACAATTGCAAGAGATCCGTATATGCCTTTATTTTAGATTAAGTCATTTAACCTTAAATAATTTTAAGAACATACCTAAGGATCCTCTATATAAGTGCAAGGATTCTTTGCCTAATTTGTAAAAATTTCAAAAGGAATAACAATGGTGGGAAAATCAAGACAAGATGCAACAATTTAGAATTCCTAAAGGGTTTACAATTATTAGAGCCAAAGTAGGTTATATGTAGGTTTTATATTATAAAATGATTCAAGAATCTATAAGGCCAAAAGAACCATAAGCATTGCAAACTTTAGTTTAGAAGCATAAGGGATTGGATATTTTCATTCCTAAACATGGTTTTCATAAAAAAAATTACTCATGTAGCAAGCACACTATAGAATTGACAAAGAGGGTTAGGGTTTTTAGCTTCATTTGTTATATGGAGATATTTTATTGTAATGTAAATAATCAATGATATGATTCTTGATTTTTTATAAGATTTAATATTATGACACCTTAACAAACCAAGCTATGACTTTCATGGTTCACTCCTACATGTATGAAATTTACATTTTCATCTACAAGTTTGACCCTAAATTTGTAGTTTTAAAATTATTTTGTGACCTTGACCCCTACACTTCTAGTCTTTAGGAATTTATTTATCTCCATTTTTTAGACTATGTTGAGAGCCATTATAATGTTTTTTTGCACTAACTTTGGGAGGAAACTCATTTTTCCTTACTCAAACCCTTGGATTGATTTAAAAAAATTGAACAAGTTAAAATACATGCCAAATATAAATGCAAGTTCAATGGGTGTAGTTTTGAATTATAGACCTCTCATCCCCTAACAAATAGTTGATAGTTTTGATATTCATTTTTCTCTTGAAAGGTGCAAAACAGGGAAGCAAAATACTATATTGAAAATGCTTTAAAAACTTTCAAACAAATGCAATTTGAATTCATTTTAACCTGTCAATAGTGCTCGATATGCAAACTGGAATGATGAATTTTGAACAGACGAACTCAAATTTTCTTTGGCCGGAAAGAAACACCTTCATTTGGTCGTTGTCATTCTCTCGGGTCGCCACACGCACCAGGGACAATAGGGACAGTGACTAGTAAAACAAGTAGTAAAAGTGACAGGTTAAAATGAACAAATTTTTTCTTTTTGTCATATTAAGGGGGTTATTTAAATATGTTTTTTTTTTAGGGTTTCTTTGGTTCGGTCGAAGCATGGGTTCGGCCGAACCAAAGAAATGGTTCAGTCGAACCATTGGGTTCAGCCGAACCCATGCAATATGGTGAAAAAAAAAATGCGAAATTTCCTTCCTCTAATAAAGTGTAAACCACTATTCTAAAGCCACCCCTCTATTATGTTATAAATACCAAGAGGAGTATGAATTGATGTCATCAACTAAAAATGAAATAATGTTAGTTTACCAAAATCTACCTAATATTAGTTTATAGACATAATAATTAAATATAGTCGATATTACCTTAGTGAAAGATGTATGACCACTCCCACTGATAGGTCCTAATGATGAAGGACCAACATCCACTTGTTCACTATCCAATGCCAATTTTCATATACTATTCATATAATATAAGTATTTACATGTATTGTATTTACTATTTATTTACTAAGTACATACTTTTGGACTAGCCACATGGTTGCGTAAGTGGGATCTAAAGGGCCACTAGATGTAGGGTGAACACTTTGACCAAGTAAAAAATTATTACAATTATTTTTTAAATTAATTTTCAATTATAATAGATTAATATAGTCAATCTTATGTATCAAAAGGAAATATTGTTTAAATTGAATTTAACCTTATTTAAATTTACCTATCTTTCAATTTTAAATGTCACATCCAACATGTCATCTATGAACACCATTTCATCTATGATGGATGTTTCATGTTATTCTCCAAGTGCATCCCTTGAATCTTTAGATCTATACTCACCCATAATTTTGATAAGTGTGAGTTAAAATTTGAGACCAACAAGCTTCACCCTCATCACCCTATGCTAAAGGCCTAGTGTGCTATAACAATTCCTATGTGAGGGAGTTGATGGACTCTAGAGTGTCCACATCAACACTCTCCTTCAAAATGAAAAGGATTGTGACATTCTCAATGTTTGACCTAGCAAGGGATCTTCGTAAAATTCTTGAGCATGATGCACCCCTTCTCTATCATATGCTAAGCCCCCACCTCTACCTTGGAATTCACACATGTCAAAATAGTTTTTTTTTTTTATCTCATCGAGGAAAAACTAGAAAGATATTTTACTCAAAAAACATTAGGAGACCTCATTATTGTTGCATGGAGGACATGGCCAAATATTATCCACCAACTCCCTCAAAAAATTCCCTTATTCTTTGGTGTTGGCACAAATGGATAGTTAACCTCTTGTAACTATTGTGTAGTGGTGCATTTGTTCATGGATCAATGAACAATGCACATAAATTAGACTTTAAGATTTTTTGTTTTTCTTGTTCATAGGATAATTTTTGAAATGTAATTTTCTTACTTCTTCCCTCTTGTTTGACCATGTGTTACTCCTACGATCTATGTGAGAAGTGATATACTCCAATGAAGTGATGAGGGTAAACCATTGGGAAGTAGTTCTATTTAGCTTTCTCAACCTTTCAATCAAAGTTTGAAGCTCTCTTTTACAATTTTCAATTTTCTCTAGGAGGTTTCCTTGTGTCCTAGGAGGATGTCAAAAAACAATTGGAGGATTTTTTCGAGGTTGTTCTTCACTTGGGTTTTCATAAATTGGTGAATTAGGGTTTTCATGAATCAATGAAATTTTTTCAATTATTAGAAATTAAACAAAATTGAATCAATTTTTTTTTGAATTGTTATTTAATTCAATTTCTATACTAAAAAGCTAGCAAACCATGCCTCCTTGACATTATAGATGTCATGGTAGCATTTTGACAATGGTTTGGTTGACTTCACAATCTATGCATTCTTGTTTTACTCATTTTATGCTATTTGGAAGGTGTGATTGAGTTCAAATGATCTTGACCTAGTTGTTCATTTTCTTAATCTCTAGTGAATGTGAGTATGCAATGCGCCCATTTTTTATGCAAAATAGATAAATGATGAAACTTAAAATGCATGCATCTCTTATAATTTCATATATGCCCACTTTTTTCTATCTTTGATTAGTCATCCGACATTATTGATCTACAAGCAAGGTGCACAATGTTTAGACTGCATAATGCACTTGTGAGAATTTAAAATTAATACATGAAATGAAAAGAGATTTTTAAAGACTCGTTAGAATTTATGATTAAAGTAGTGTTCATCTTAGTGATGATTAAAAATGGTATTATGTTTAGTGTCTTTTGAATGGATGAAATAGTGTACCTAGTTGAATCTAAGTGGTTCTCATCGGAATATGACACCTAGATATATGTCTTTGAATATAATAGAGATGCATTGACATGATAGGAAATTGTAGGTTTTCTTAGGAGGTGGCCATGATGGTCTTATGTTCCTAATTATTTGTATAAATCCTAGTCTTAGTGTGTCACATGAGCTCAAGCTAATGATTTTGTGGGCCCAATACTCACAATCAATGCATTAGATGATATTTTTCATAAGGCATGTATAGCTATTTACATTATCTTTTATTCTCATGGGTATATTTTATAATTTTCCCTTCATATTCAATAACTAGTAACTTCAATGATGGTAAAAATGACTCCTTGCAACTAGATGAGACATGCTTATGTTGAGTGGATGGTTAGTTTCAATGAGTATCCTTTTAGGTGCATTTCATTGGAAATTGATAACATGTATAATCTTGATGAAGAGTGGTGGGGCCTTAGATGATATTGAAAGTGATTGGGAATGTGTATACAAGTCTTTGAAAATTCCTTTGATATGTGTGCAAGTCAAAATAGACTAGTATAAGGATATGAATTGAGATCTCACCCATGTTCCTTAGAGACATAAATTTTACAATTTTAGAACTTTTAGGATTTTCTTTTTCTTTCTCAAAATTTCACACCATATTTGTCAATAGAAGACATGCCTTATTTTGTTACCAATATAAATTTCACAAATGAAGGCATATACAAGTGTTATTTTCCCTTGTTCTATTTATGAATTCTAGATGTTTATAAGTAAGAAAACAAGACACAAAGAACTATATTGTTTCTACAAGTTCCAATGGAGCAATGAACTAAAATAAAGTATAAGCATGGTGTAGAGAGGTGGTACAAGTTGTCTTGTAGGCTTGAGACCAAATCAAGTTACTTGAATGAGTTGGGTAATTCTTCTCCCTTGCAACTAAGTAATAAAATTTGATCCTATGATGTTTCCTTATTTAAGTGAGTATTAATTTCTCACAATAATGTTATAATATGATTTATATTAGATTGTAATTGACTTGTACATAAGTTGGATTCACATGTGTCCATGCTATTTGAGTTCAGAGATGAATTATGAGCTATATATGTAACATTTTAAGATGTAATATGTATTTGTTCTATTTTTAGTACCTATTTTCCTTGGTTCTATAAAGTCTTAGGATGTTGATCCTTGTAGCTCAATCTTTATTTCCTCGTACATTCATGTTTTGTAAATTAATAGATGTTGAATGTAAAAGCCTCTTCATGATACAGGTGTATCCATTTTTTTTTTATAAGATTTTAGGGTATAGATATGTTATATGCATCCTTTAGACTAAATTTGCTACCTCCATTATTGTATTGATTAGTTAGTCTTGACAAAGATCTATAAAACTACTTGAAAATATATTTGAACAAACATTTTCAATACATGATATTGGATTCCTTATTTAGTAATATATTATTGAAGAATACATAATAATAAAATATTTTAACAAATATGGGAATGCATTTGGATTCGTAAAGTTGTGCTTATCATTTTTAAGTACAGTCTTAATTCTCACACTTAAGTTTATAGATGTGGTTGTATTTAAAATTTAATTTTTGACTTAGTCACCCAAGACATCAAGGCGCTAATTTGGTAAAGTTGGTCGTTCTGCTATTAATTAAATCTTTGTAAAATATATTTTGTCATACCAGTCTCAATAGCTCAATTTCATAACCTTTATCAACTCCTCAGTAAGCACATGTTTGATTCACATTTAAAGAGACGTGTGACACCCACAAAGTTCCATGTTCTTTATCTTTTGGCATTAAATGCGTTGAATGTACTTATTACCGTACGTACTCAGCACATAAATTTATACAGAGACCTCAGTTTCGTTGTTGTCCACAGTTTAGGTGAAGCCCGATCCAGTTGTCACAGAAAAATCGTAATTGAACGTCACGGAAGAAGAGACTAATTCACAACAGAGACGTGCACGTTGGTGCGGGAGAATTCAACATACCAGAAAAGTTCAACATGCATTCAGATTTACTGGCTTTTAATGTGCGATAGGAGGAGTAAGGCTGAAACTTACAAACAAGGCACGGAAGAAAAATAGAGATACATCTCATGGCTTCCAAATTTCATCTCAAAAGTATAAGGCAGTGTTTTACCCGCCGCTGCCGCCCGTCGCCTCAGTGGTTGTGTTCCACACGGCTTTGATTAGTGTGTATGTTCTTACAACTATCGTAAGTTGTTACTTATAATCCCTGCTTTCATACTTTCAAGGGTTTTAGAAAAATTCAACGTCAGCAATTCGTCAGAAAATTCATCATTAATTGTCAGTAATTCATAAATTCACCGTCATCAATTCATTGTGGGAAAATTCATCACTATGACAAATTCACGGCAAGAAAAATTCACCTCCAATAATTCATGAAAAATTAAGGGCATTAATATTTTTTAATATATATTTTGAAAACTTTGATTTTTTTAAAAGAAAATATTAATCCAATTAATTTTCCACCGTGGTGAATTGCTCCATGTTCTCACAATATTTATCTTAAATATAGATAGTTTTCATTATTTAATATTTCTATTTTTATTAAATGTATATTATTAGCATCAAAATAAAAAGTCTATTGTCTTGTTAAGAAAAATATTAAATTTTATTAAAAATATATGCACTAGAGAATGGATTTTATGTTAAAATGATATAAAAAAAAATTACATTAAATAAATAATTAAGACATTTCAAAATATATATTTATCAAAATGAAAAAAAATCAATACATACACTAAAGTTTTAATTTATAAATACAAAAGAAATATATTTATCAAAATGAAAAAAAATCAATACATTCACTCAATCTCATTTTTTCACATTTTATCACCTAAATTATAGTTTCAATTTTACACAAGAAATCATTCAAATAATTTAAAAAAAAACATAATTCAAAACATACATGTCAATTTTTTATGATTTAAATTAAAAATTTGAATATATGAGAAGTGTTCTAATAATAACATCACAAATTTGTAAAAAATAAATAATACTCTTTAACTTAAATTTGACAACCATTTACATGTGGAAAACCCTTACCAACTAGAAACAATTTACAATCAAATAATTAATATATTTTAATACAAATTACTAATTAATATATTTTTTAATGATTTACGAAAATCTATATACAGTCACAATTTTTAATAATTGTATCATAATTTTTTTTAATTTTAATTTTAATCTTTAAAAAGCACCCACTAATCATTTACACTACATAGAGCTTATATTTACGCCGAAGGCGTGTCCCTCATCGAGCTTTCGAAGCTCATTTTTGCAGTGGACGGCTGGAAACCACGGAGGCTCTCGGCAAGGTTCTTCATCTGTGCACAGCCGTTGATTCTCTATCCAAGCATTTACTTGAGCTGTCAGGATTACTGTTGCTCCCTCTTTGGTCATGGCAACCGTTGATCTGTCCAGAAGGAGGTTTGTCGCGCTGGCCCTGATACGCATTAACTCCGCCTTCCTTCGTCTCCATACAGGTGTCAGTGTTCAAAATATCTGCGTTTAATTCATCTTTGCCTCTTCATCTACTGTTGTGTACCCAAGCCGTTGATCCTCTTTCCAAGCATTTAGTCGAGTCGTCAGGATTACTGTTGCTCCCTGTTTGCTCCTGGCAACCGTTGATCTGTCCAGAAGGAGGTTGGTCGTGCTGGCCCCGATACGCATTAACTCCACCTCCTTCGTCTCCATACAAGTATCGATGTTCAAAATATCTGCGTTTAATTAATTTACCCGAGCGTCAAAAAAAATCTGCTTTTGTGTGCATTTGGATTGTTCACCTTGCAATCTCTGCATTCCGCTTTTGACATCGCCTATTTGAGAATAGCCCAGTCTCATAACGGTTTCACCTGAATCTTCAGGCAAGTCAATTTTCGTTTTGTTTCAGCTTCCTCTTCGACTCTTCATTACCTTCTTTTTATTACCAAAATAATGTTGGGTTATGTATGCGCAGGTAATTCGTTGGTTCTGCCTTCCCTTTTGTCATCTTCGACAGAAACAAATACTTTCGCACAATCTTCAGGTACATAACCGCTTCCCTCACCGTTAATGGTTTCAGCTTCTCCAAACTCTTCGTTGCTAGAATGTTTTTTGCCATATTTTCCTGCTTCACCTGCTGCTAAGGGTTTCCGTCACTCCAAACTCTGAAACCGTGCATCGTAATTATATTTATTTATTTGCTTGAGTGTTTCTAAAGCCGTTTCAAAAAACCCATTTTGTGCATATTCTGCAATCATTGTATTCCTTTAGATGACATCTCTTTCAGGCATTCGGTCAAACATTTTGCGTGCAAAGTCTAGGCTTCCCCATTTAGTAAATATCTGTACTAGTCAATTTGCAATCCATGAAGACTAATCTACATATCTAAAATTATTGTAGACCAGTAATCTCAAGAACATTTATTTGGTAAAGATATTGCGAATTTTGTCCCAATAAAAGCAGCACGATCATTGGAGTCTGCATTTCTCCTCGCAAACACGATCTAAAAAAGGTAATTAATATTGTCTTTGGGGATTATAAGTAAAAAGGGGTTAATCATTTACGTCTTTATTGGGGTTACTCTTCATAAGGAAAAATAGATTTATGATTTACCCATAAATACTGTTATTCCTGTGACAGTATGTCCAATTCACACCTAAGTATTCAATTTGCAGCTTAAACAGGCATTTGGGTCGGCATTAATTGGAAAGAATGAAGTAAACGAGCTTGTTGATTTCTTTTAATATTTGCACATGGTTCAAACTTCAAAGTATTCCAACCTTTCCAAGTATTTGTTCTTTGTCTTTCAGTTTACCTTAAAATAAGAACCCCTTTCGTGAAAATCTCTTACCTGTCAAGTTTGAGGTCCATCCGAGTTGACACCTTAATGTCTGGAAAGTCGATATAGGCTTTGCAGATTATGAAGTCCCTCATGATACTAGATAAATTATTTTCAAGATAACAGAACCATTTAGATTAGATGATTTGACTCCTCTTAATATAAAAATAGGCCAAAAGAGTCTTTGATATCTACTTTGTGAGGCTATTTTTATTCTTTTCCTAGCAAGAGTTTGTTAGGAGGCTTCTGATTTTACTGCTTGAACCATCTATTTCCTTGCCAGTGTTGCTTCTTAGGCTTTAATGTTATTAATAATTTAATACATATTACCAAGCGTCCCCTTTTCCTTGTGCAGAATATAATATCTGAAGCTGCAAATTTTCCAGTAAAATCAAAAGAATTTGTTTCAAGCAGGGTCAATGAAAAATCGAAAGCTAATCATCATTGGCTTCCACATACTGTTATATGTTTATTTCAACTTGACAAAAAAAATTTATTTCCTGCATAAGCCATCACAAAGCTACCATAACACACACACATAAATGAATGTGTGTATTAAGCTTGTGAGTTTCAAAAAACATGCTTGGAGGGGCTGCATTGAAAACATAGACATTCTTTTTCCTCACCAGGTTTGAGGGCTACGTACTCCAACAAAGCTGTCAAGTACATGCATAGGGCTTCATGGTGTTTTTGAATTAATGTCATTGGAGTAGGGGAAAATGCAGGTAGAATTGAATCCTGATGGAAGCTTTACACTTTATTGATCATACTTCTGAACCAGGCCTATTGTCACCATTCTATATTATTTAATCTCGAACAATTCTCTTATGTTATTAACCCCAGTTTCTGCATCTATAAAGTAAAATATCACTTGCACTTGTATGTTAGTAGATCATCAAGTTGAGGTTAGCATTATGAATTACTGAACTAATACATTTTTAAATTGTAGTGAATATAGTGGTCGAGGTTCTTTGTATTTATTACAACCGTGTGAGGTCCCTATAAATTGTTTTGACCCCATGAAAGAGTGAGACAACATCTCATTGAAACTAAAAGCTTTGCAAGAGAGTATGGATAGCTCTGGTTGACTTGCACGCAAAAGTGGAAGCATAGAGAAAGCAGAAAAATGTCATCAGTAATTTCATATTTGTATTTAAATTCTTGAAATACTATACTAGAATTTTGAGAGAGTATTATCTCTTCTCTTCTACTATATACCTCTTCATCATGCAACATCAATGTATACTTTGGTGCTAACCCCAGTTGCATTTTCAAAACCTCTATTCCTTTGATAGGCAAGTATATCTCCTTTATCATCAAATCCCCAAAAAATGGACACCCCCCAGCCACATCATCATCAAGCTCTCTTTGATGTCATGAGATTATTGCCCCTAACCTTGTTGTTTATGACAGTCTATATCATGCATTGTATTATGGTTTGATCATTACACCTCATGACTACCCATCTCAGCTTTTTACTGTTCGTAATAGTGCATACTGTCCTTGCATATTCAAGTCTCTAAAACCCTTTAAGAACCATGCTAACTATCACCATCACCCTTGACTGTCAAACTTTCCCTTCACTGGGTGTCTTCTGAGTTGGTTAAAAAAATGAAATTAGCATATTTGTTAGAAAATGATATTTGAATAGTACTTCATATTCTTTCTCTTCTGAATCACCAAGATTCTATGAGGGTGAAGTGAGCTGGCTAAAGATATCCCAATCTTTTTTCTGAAACAAGAAATTTAATTAATGAAAATTAATATACAAAAAAATGCATCAGAAAAAAATATAACTGTTGTTATAAACCAGCAAGTTATTAATCAGCTAAATAACTGTCCATGAACCATGAGTCTGTTGCATCTAATTCTTTCCAGAAGGCAACATATAGCAACCAACAAAGAGCAATAATCATCTATACAATCATGATGGAGGAACCCAGCATGGCATTGTCATATAAAACAACAATTATTTTGCAAACTGTTGCTGAAAACCAATCGGTTCTGCTACACATAAGAGTGTCCATTTTCCCAACATCAAATAGTAGAAACATGCCAGATAAGGAGATCTTCTTCACCAAAATTTGTCTCTGTGTATGCTCCAATATGATTGATGGAAGTGCAAAACTGTTGTCTCATATCGATGTCATTGCATTCGACAATTTCACTACCAGCCATTTACCATCAGGAAATTCATCAATAACAATTTTCCATGAGGTGAATTTGTCATGGTGGTGAATTTTCCCACGGTGCTTTCATTAGAATTTTTTTTTCCTATCTTTCTATGTGCATATACATCGGAATGTTTCTTGATCTCACTAACAGAATTATACAAAGAAGGTTTTGTATCTATTTGGTTTTGTAGTTATTCAAAGCCACAATTACAAAATTAGAAACAAGGATGATAAAGGCAGGTTTATATATCTTTTTATCTAAATCTCTTGTACTTTCCTCATTGTTATTTAGGTCAAGTTATCTTAAACTAGATATTTGTATATAGTTTCATACAATAGATTCTTTTGAAAGCTCTACAGCTACAATTTAGAGAATAAATAATAAATATTGTATACAATTTCTAACTTGATATCTAGAAATGTTATTTAAATTTGGTTCTCTAGCATGCCCTAAATTTAGATAGTAGGCTCACTTACTTTCTACAAAATAAGGTATATAGTATTTAGCTTCAAGTAGCTTTATTTCTCATTTATAATTTTGTACATATATAATCTTTAACCTTACTCATCCCAAGAGACGACTACTACTCCTCCCCATGTCCCTAAGATTAGCCAACCCATGGTGGCCGACTCATGTGCATCCGTTAATTGTCCAAAGAATGTTGGAATAGATGCCGCACACCTCGTTGCCACCATATCAACCAATTGCCAAACCATAGTACACAAATTTAAGGATGTTTTCCAGTCATCGCCCTTAGTTCAGGATGTCGACATTGAACAATTGCAAGAAACACTTCCCTAGTTTCGAAAGAGCTACACAAAATTGGAGGGTCTATGCACTTTCCTAAGAGAAATATTTTATGACCACCAATACCAACAAGTTGGAACGGTTGCTCTGGTGCATGTATATGAAACGTACCTCCAGAATATGTGATAGTTTAGTTTAGCTTGGTCCTATTTAACCTTTGTACAAATCCATAATTTTTTGATATTAGTCCAATCAGAATGCTTATACTTTGATGCTATGTAAGTAACAAATACATATCCATGTACATAATATGTGCCATTTTCTCACATTGTGTGCACTTTTCCCGTATATTGCTCAATATGTAAGTGCCTTTCAAATTACTATGATCACTATCTATTGTAACTACCACAATGTTTACTCTTAATCTATGTAATCTATTGCATAGCAACTATGTATTACTTGCTCTCTTCTAAATTATATTTCCACATCCTTTTAATTTAGTTCTATGATGTTCTTGTTCAATTTCGTATGCTTCTCACCTTATGGTATTAGGCTAGAAAATACACCTACACTTTTATTCTATGTAATTAGTTGCTCTCTTCTAAAGTTTGAGCTAGCCCATGCTTTTTTAGTGTACAGACACTACAAATGCATGTTACTTCACTTTATTTTCCCTACAAAACAAGAGATTGCCACAAAACCTTAAAATCACATCTTATGCCATACAATGGTTTCTCACATTTTCCTTTGCATTTTTTTTAGGCATTGCTTATCCTTGCTACACATAGTAAAGCACAACTTACTTCCAATTGGTGGCTATTATAGATTACAAATCCTATACATGAAATACGATCCAACAAAAACTCCTTGCACCTTCTCCAAACCCTAAGAAATCCAAGGACTTTCATACTTGAATAAAATATTTCAATTTTGTTCATATGAAAGGTTGTACTGACCAATTTGCATTTCTTGTACTACTATAACTTTGTTTTGATACCTAAATTCCATACTCACTTTGCTTGCGGGCCCTCCACTTCCACTATCTTCCACTATTGTCATGTCTACTTTAACTGCAAATGCCATTGCCGACATCATTTCAGGCATTCCTGATGTTGATCCCTTTCTACAAGTTGCATCTATCAACCCCATTCAACAACCACAACCTACGCTCCCCAAGTATCATATTCAACTATCAGATGGAACACACACACACCCTGCATTGCTGCCCACACAGTTCAATGAGCTTGTTTTGCAGGAGGCTTTAGTCAAAGGCTCTATTGTCCACCTCAAAGAATACATCTGCAGAAAGTTTCACAAATTCACGTACGTTCACAATTACCTTCTTTAATTTGGTTCCTCTTCTTTACACATGTACATAGCATTCACTTTCAAGTTGTCTTTATCATTGTAGGGCTATTGTAATTCATAGCTTGGAAGTCATTACAAAAAATGCCTCAATCATTGGAGCGCCAACTGCTATTAATGAATCTACAACCTGTATGCCCTCTAGCAGCTCTCTGGGTTCATTGGCCAGTAGTCCAAATCCCAACACCTCACTCAATGCACTTGAACCACATCCCATTGCATCGTTGACCCCAAACCATAAAAATTGGTCCATAGAAGGTCGTTCCTTGAGTAAGAGCCCAATTCATCATTACAAGAATGCAAGTAATGATGGGAAAGTTTTTGGCTTTGATTTTGTAGATAACGTAGGATCTGAGATACATGTAACCTACTTTAACGAACTTGTAGATAGATTCTATGATGTGATAGAGTCTAATAGCACTTATGTCGTCTCAAATGGCCGCATTAGAGTCCTAAACACAAAATACAGTAGCGGCCACAACCCATATGAATTATTCCTCCATAGCTTCTCAACCATCAATTCATCCACTTGCATAGAGTCCACAATACCCACCCACAACCACCATATTAAAAGCATTGAATCATTGATGTCATTACCCATTAACTCCCTTGTAGATGTCATTGGAGTCCTATCTATCTCTCCTGCATCAACCATTCGGAAAAGGGATGGCTCTAAAACAATAAAGTGTACAGCCACAATCATGGACATGTCAGGCCGAACCATTGATATCACACTTTGGGGTAGCCATTGCCAAATCACAGGGAAGCAACTAGCTGACCTTCCCCTACAACCCAACCCACCAATTATATTGATCAAAACTGGCCAGATAACCTCATGGTCTGGAAAATCTATTGATACCATCTTTCCTACAATCGTTGTAATCAATCCTAACTTTGTTGAAGCCTTAACCAACAAATTTGAAAATTTGATTCTTATTTCAAGTATTGTGAATCCAACCTCTCTTCAAAAACAAAATATTTGTGTTAAGGCCCGTATCACAAAGCTCCACTTAGACAATTTCTACTACCTGTCTTGCCCTCAAATGGTTGACAACAAAAAGTGTAAGAAAAAGGTTCTACAGATTACCCCAAGTGCTTTTAAGTGCCCGAAGTGTTCTACGGAGATGGCTACATGTGATTTTAGCTACATGCTAGAGATGGACTTGCAAGACGGGACTGGTCATCTTCTTGATGCCACTGCTTTTGAAGAACTAGCAACAACGTTGTTTGGAGTTTGTGCAGAAGATTTGCAGCTCCTACTAGCATAACCTAATGGTCGTAGCCAAATTTTGCAACCAGTTCTCGACTACGAGTTCCAGCTAGCACTGTCCATCCAATCAAATACTTTCAGTAGCCATGAATCTCAAAGAATTGTTATTACAGCTATTAAGCGCACTTAGATTTTCTATTGTACTCTTTTCAAGTATGCTTATTGCATCACGTACAATTATCCACTTTTTGTAACCACATCAAACAATCAATTTTTTTTATTTTTTTTGCATTATTGAATTTGAAAAACATATATAGTACATCTTTCCATATATACATGTTTCATGCTAAATTTGGAGTTACCACTATTTAGTAAGCTTTTTCATTCTACAATTGCAAACTATTAAATTACATATGCCATCACCATTTAGCGGTAAGTGTAATTCCATTTGCACTTAATACGTTTGCATTTTTATCCCTTTCAAGTTTCAGGACATTTACTATAGCACAAAAAACATAAACAAACATTTATTCATTCGTATATTTTCTTGTTTCGTAAGATCCCAAAAAAATGGTTTCCTTTCAACTAATGCTTACACCGACCAATGCTTTCATATGGCTGTGAATGGTTTTCTTAGAAAATCGACATTATTGCATTCATCCGGATACCTTTAACCTTCAATATTTTAGTCTTGTCAAGTATAGAATTTGCTTCTAATTCCCAACATTTTTATGGAAACTTGCAGCAATTTTTGAATGGATTTCGAAAACTCAAAATTGCAACAAGAAAGAGCACACTGTAACCAACAAGAGCACACCCACTACCATGCAAAGAAAGACGTCATCAATACAAGAAGACAGCAAAGGAAACAAAGCATGGCTGATGCCGCTTCCACTTCCACCCTCCCATCTTCCGCTACACCCTCCCACCTTCAACTTGACAATACTAGAACATGAGCACCTACAGAAACCTTGGCTAATGGCACTTCCACTTCCATACTCCCATCCTCCACTACACCCTCCCCTCTCGATCTGACTCCAAACTTTGGTCAGACCTTACTTGCTGCTAGATATTCCTTTCGTTCTACGCTTGACAAACTTTCAATCCTGTCAACTTGTATAGTTTGCATGGAAAAATATCTAGGTATTAAGACAAAACTAGTACTTGGACTACCTACTTGCTACAGATGTGCAGCTGAAAAAAATGGCAATTGATTCTCCAAATGGAATAACATGGATCTTGGTCCATGTTTACGAAGACTAACTCAAGTCGAAGAGATGCTAATAGCTAGAGTCAGCCCAATCCTTCAAGTCACCTATGTAAAAGGAGGGCAACTAAAATATATTGGGCACACTATTAGCTTCCCTCAAGATATCTCTATGATTGCTACCCACTTACTTAGATGTATAGATGAACTAGACATCTTGTTGGTTAATAGAAAAACATTGGCCAACAAGACTATAGCTTCTGTGTGAGTAGACATCGCGTCTACAAGGCCCTACATTATAAAACCTCACATGACCCATACTATAGAAATGTACAATTAGATGTGGCTGCTTTAGCATGTCTACCAAGTGCTCCCACTAACATTTCCGACCTCCTATTTGCAACTACCACAATTACTAGCACCCCACCTACAAGCTCTAATCTTAACGATACTACAACCGTCAACCCTACTGAAGAAGACATTCAACCCTCTACTTCCTTTGTGGCTAACCTTCCCCTAGCATGTAGAGAATTCGAAGAATTGCGTTCTATATTGCAATTAGGTCAAGGATGACCAACTTTATGTATGGATTGGCCACCCCTTTCACCATCTCCTGTCAATGAGTACACCAACGAAGGATTGTTTTTTATGGCTGTCCCAACTCTGTTTCCAAAAGGCGTCGCCGCTTTCAAGCAACAACACATGCAAGAAGTTAAGTTACATGAATATGCTCTCCACATGCTCCGATACTTTGACAACAGGTTTGGCCAGCACCCTTGCTTTAGGTACTTCATTCTGAATATTATCATGCGTCATCGCAGTCAGTCCACAACATCAGTGTTTGTCCATAAGCACATTAATACATGCTTGCTTGCAACAATATCTGATCTTCGCCAACATTTAAAGGACCTACCAGATGACAAACTTGCTGAACAACTCATGAGCTTTGGATCGACAATTCGTGGAACATGACCATTTTGGGACCGCTGTAGAGGGGAGCTCATTGATATGGTTCTCCAAGCTGGTTGCCCAACGCTTTTCTTTACACTCAGTGCAGCTAATACAAAATGGCCTGACCTACACAGTATTATGCCATCATCGACACCTTCAAATTTGCAAGCCGCTTATAAATGGAGGACACAAAACATTGTTCAAAATCCACACCTTGCTGCCCAATATATGCATCTCAGATTTATTGCATTTCATGAAGAGGTTTTGGAAAAGCTACTTGGTGCAACCGACTACTGGTACAGGTATAATATCGCTCCCCTCACAAGCTTGCATTTTTTATAGCTTGAATACCTCCTAAGTTCCTAACCTTCACAAACCGTTAGGTACGAATGGCAACACAGAGGCTCTGCACATATCTATGGTTTCCTTTGGCTACAAGCAACACCTGATGTTGGGAAACTACAATGGGACAACCTTGAAGCAGTCCAAAACGCCCTTACCTACATTGACAGGAATGTATGTGCGTGGAACCCTCGCTCACTACTATCAAGGAACCAACCAATTCATTGATCTCTTGCAGATGACCCTTGTTTAATGGACAACACAATGATCATGCAAACTAACCCTATCATCGACTACACTGAACTTGTCAATTGTGTTCAGTGCCACACAAAGTGTACCTTACAAACATGCCTTAGAAGAAAGGGCCAATCCCTACAATGTCGTTATAAAGTGCCTTGGCCTATGCAAGAAATTTCCACCCTTGCCATTGATGAATCTGGCCTACCTAAATTTACCGCCGCTCGAAATGATGATCGCTTAAATCAACACAACCCATCTATCCTCTCTATTTGGAGAGCTAATATTGATTGCCAGCCTGTTCTCTCCATCCATGTAGTCCTCAAGTATATTTCTAAGTATGCAACAAAAGCAAAGAGCAAGTCTGAAACATACCACACTATGCTTTCTCGTATTTCAACCAATATTGAGTCTGACAAGCCTCCACAAACAGCTTTCAAAAAATGCTTGCTGACACTCTTGTCGACTGTGATATTGGAGCCCAAGAAACTTGCCACCTCTTGCTTAAACTTCCACTCTCCCTGTGTAGTAGGACTTTTGTCTCTTTAAATGTGAACCAAAAAAGTTTTCAACGACTATGGCTCTCATCTGAATCATCCACCACCTACCCAAGTAACATTGATGCTTACATGATTCGTCCAGTTTATTTAGAGGCTATGTCACTTATTGAGGTCACCCAAAAGTGGACCTACAAGGCATCCCGAAAGCAAAGCCAATGGAAAGAGCACCCCATTAATGCCATTGTTCGTGTCTCACCACGCTTCACCTCCATCCCTGTAAGAGACGACATTTGCTTCGAAGCATTTTGCTAGAGTGAACTACTTTTGTACAAACCATTCTGTAGCATTCAAAATGAGTTCGCAATGCCCAATAGTAATATTATACAACAGTGGGAGATTTTTGCAGACACTTACCATCCTTGGCATGTGCTCCGCACGTGCTCAGAGCCTTCAGAAAATACAGAATCTAGCTCCTCTTCAATTCCAAAAGATATAGTACACAAGAATAACCCATCTGAGTGGCAAGTATTATCAAGCCTCTACCCAAGCATTCCTTTTCAATTTGATGAACTAGATATGCTTGGTCGTCGTGACATTGACTTGCACCATGATTGGGGCTCCTGCCAACTAAGTCCCCAACAACAAGTCTATGCTACTACCTACATCGAATCGAATCGCCAAACATTTGTACTCCCCCATCTTCCCACAAGCCCTACCCAACTTGACCTCTCTGGCCAACAAAAGAAAGCATTTGATATAGTTTTCTCTCATCTAAATACATGTACTTTGCAACCTCCTTTACGGATGATTGTTCAAGGAACTGTTGGAATTGGAAAATCACACCTAATAAAAGCCATCCAATCTGCCATCAACAGTTCATCCCAAAGTTCCCCATTGCCATTACTACTTCTAGCACCTACAGGTGTAGCAACATTTAACATCCAAGCATCAACAATCCACTCATCCCTACGTATACCTATCAAAGATATTGCCCCCCTACAAGGGCAAGCACTAGCAGCCTTCCAGGAAAAAATGTACTTCATTCGGTACATTTTAATAGATGAAATGAGCTTCATTGGCCCCAGATTACTTCAAAGTATTGACATGAGGCTACGTAAGGCATTCCCCAACCACAACCAATTCCCATTTGGAGGACACTCAATCATGCTCTTTGGTGACCTTGGGAAACTACCACCAGTCAGGGACATTCCTATGTATGCCTCTACCTCATACGGGGGTTCTCTATGGCGGAGCTTCACAAAAGTAGTAACACTAAGCAAAATATTTTGATAATGCGGAGAGGACCCAGCACAAGTTACCTTTTCTACCGTCCTCTCAAATTTACGAAATGCAGTTCCTACAGTCGAAGATTGGCAGGTTCTTATGTCACGCTCCACTGCAGCTCTACCTTGTTCAACTCAAGCTGAGTTCCTGCCCTCAATATATCTTTTTGCAACCAATGAAATGGTCTCACAACATAATTTGTGAATGTTATTATCTTTGGCAACACCAATTGCCTTGTCAACTGCAGAGCAACTACGAGGTTCATCATGCTCCAATCCAGACGAAGAACAACTACAATCTAAGGTCCTTTTATGTGTTCATCAAAAGGTCATGCTTTGTTCAAATTTATGGGTGGAAACAAGCCTCGTCAATGGTGCACTTGGACAAGTCCAAGCTATCTTCTACAAGGATAGTGAACATCCACCTTCACTTCCCTCGTTTGTTGTTGTCCAATTCAAAAAATACATAGGCCCTGCTTGGGATCTCAATAACCCAAAAAATGTCCCTATTGCCCTTGTGAGTCGTGGTGTTCGTCGTCAAATTCCCCTGAAAATGGCTTGGGCCTTGACAATACACAAATCACAAGGGCTTACACTTGTAAAGGCAATTGTCGACATCGGTAACATCGACCTGCAAGGACTTACATTCACAACTATTTCTAGAGTCCGTTCACTAGCAAGGCTGCGAATCAATCCAACCTTCTCCTTTCAAAGTTATGCACGCATGAATCAAAGCTCTTGTGTTGCTCGCTGTAAATAAGAGGAGGATCGCTTACTCTTGCTATCCACCGAAAACCCTTGAACACACAATGCCATTGCACATTCCTACGGGTTAGCTACTCTGCCTATGAAATCTAACCTCCTTTACAATTTTCTATTTCTCACACAATTTACTCACCTTCACAGAACAATCCACTCCATACCCACAAATCTTCTTTAAAAGAGTATTATTAGAAAACAGAATTAAAGCATATTTAAAAAATATAGGAATATTCATTTTCTTGCTTTCTACCATTTAACTGTGTGGCATTTGCATCAAGAGTATACTATATTTTTTTCCATTTTGTTTTACATGGGATATGGATAACAGTCCTGCAACATCACAAATTATTAATTTTTCCCCTCTAAAAAGACTCTTTCTGTTGCTATTATTTTTTTTCCTCATGTAGTGCAGCTGAAGATCTTTGTGCAAAATACACACAAGCTGTTAACAAAGGAGATTTTCAGCAACGGATAGCTGTATAGCTCCTTTCAAACATTTTGGAGAATATTTTTGCCACTTTAATGTACAGGACTAATTTTGTGTTTTATCATGTTTCTTCATGTCAACTAGACCACTTTATCTATATTGTTAGTTTAATCATGTTAAAATGTGTGTGGGTGCCCAACCTCACCATGATGTGAATATTGTGGATACAACACAATATTAAAACAAGGCAAATATATGGTTATTGTTAATTTATAACAAATCTGAATCTCTATTTTTTCTATTTCTATGATAGATTGTAATTGACCTTTCATGTCATTGAAGAATTTATTATCAACGTTGACAAACAATAGAAGCTGATAAACAAGAATAGTATGCAGAATATAACTGTGTTTTTTTCATATTTATATTTGATGCAGAAAATTCCAAAATGGTGGTTCTGGTACTACTGAATATGCCATGTTTCTTGGACTGTGTATGGTCTAATTGCCTCACAGTATGGAGATGTCACAAACTAATTACAAGTGACTGGTGAAGGTTTCCTATGTTTATTGATGTCTATTATTGGAAGTCATAATGTTGTACACAATTGTCATTATCAGTAAAATAAATATCGAAATGATAATGGGAATGAATAAGCTTCTGTCCAGATTTATGTTGCCTTTTTATTTATCTAATACAATATTCATAATATTAAAACAAAATTTCTGCATGTAAAACAATTCAACAAAATAAAAAATCTGCTTTATTTTATTACTACAATAATATATCTGGCTCCACAACTCTTTGACCTACCAATTGCACACCAAGGTGCATTTGCTTTAAAGTTTCTGAAGCCTTTTCAACAAATCCGTTTTGTATATATCCTGGAATCGTTGCAGTCCATGCGATGACATCTTTTTCAGATATTCTGTCAAACATTTCACTTGCCTTGTTATTGCTTCCACTTTTTGCATCCATGTCTATTAGGGCAGTTACAACTATAATATCGCAAATTCTTCAACAAGTCAAATTCTCTCAAATGGTCTCTATAAATTTCACTTATAGACTCTTTTTCATGTGTCATGGTCAGTTAATTTTCCTTTTTATGTTTATATTGTCTGTACAAGTCATAACTGGTGTTCTACCTGCCTACACTAATGTGATAGTTGAAGCCTCTATTCCATTATAATACATGGTATAAATGATAATTTTTAAATGGAATATGTCTAGCTTGTTTAATTCATCATAATTTTTAAATGGAATCTGTCTAGCTTGTTTAATGGTATAAATGATAATTTTTAAATGGTACATATGTGACTGAATGTGGTCTCTGTATCAATAAGATGAATTGCAGCTTAATTATGTTGTGGTTAGTGCGTGTTTCCAATTTGTTTTTAGACTTGTATATTCTAAAAAAAGTATTTATAGTTCTAAAATAACCTTGTATCATTCGGAAAATATTTTGTTTGATTTATCATTTATGAGTTTACGCTTCAATACACTCTAACTTTTAAATTGGCTAGCAAAGTTTGCAGAATATGGCTTTAAACCTGACAAATGCATTTGCTTGGAAATTTCTAAAGCCTTCTCAACAAATCCATTTTGTGTATATCCTGCAATCATTTCAGTTCATGAGATCACGTCACTTTGAGGCATCTTGTCAAACACTTCACGTGCCTTGTCTATGCTTCCACATTTTTCATACATGTCTACCAGCGTAGTTGCAACTACAACATTTGACAAAATTCCTCTATACTTTATGCTTTGATGGATGTCAACACCTTGTTCCAAAGCTCCCATTTGGTATAGGCTGTGAAGATTGTGGCAAAGGTTGTACAGTCTGGCTTTACACTTGAGAGTTGCAAAGTTTGTAAAGCCTTTTCAACTAATCCATTTGTGAATATCTTGCAATCAAGTATTTCATGAGAATACATTTCTTTGAGGCATTCTGTCAAACAGTTTGTGTGCTTTGTCTGTGTAAATATATTTATAATCATTATGTGCTGCATAAATGTATGAAACCAAATAAACCAAATTTGATCCTAATTGACCTTCCACACTTCTTCGGCGTACCCATTGCACACTAAGGTGCAATTGCTAGTTTATTTAAATAATTATATATCCACATTATATGTTATTTGCAAGAAGCTTTACTCGTCACCAATTGAAATCACATAAAGCATAATTTGAAATCACATTAAATCACTTAACACTTGACTATTCCTTGTCACCCTACATAGACCGACAATTATGTTCAGCATTCCACGTGTCTACTTTAATGTGGACCCCACGTAAAGATATGTTACGCGGCACATTTATTGTTTTTGATTTTTCCTATGATTTATGTGGAGTAGGAAGACTCGGAAATTTGAGGATAGAGAATGGAGTAAACTGAAGAAGTTGGATTTGGAACCTCACAATTCTGGCGGATTTGTCCTTCGCTTTCAGTGAGGACGTCTAGCTGACCCATCTTCCACATGCTCAGAATGAACTGTTCAAAGAAGGAGGTTTGATTGACTGCAAAATCTATTACCACGTCTCGGGTTCGACTGTCTGAGTAGAGAGTCTGGTCAGATGTGAAGAGCGTTTGTCTATTCAGAAGGTCGACGTAGTATTTGTTGTCGAACACATTTGGGCTGCGAATATCCAAAATGGTGGTGTTGACGGTTGTGTTTGTTGGACAAGTGAGGTAAAGATTCTTTGCAAATGTCTGGTCGAGAGTGGGATCTACTTCATTTTCTCCTGTCGTGCTGTTGTGCAGCCTGTTATCGAAGGAGGAGCAGTTCGCTCTGCCGATTGTGTGTCCACCTGAAATCTTTTGTGGTAAGAAACAAAATCCCTGGGTATAATCATAAGTTCAATAGGAATTAAAATAAATAAAGAATTTACCTGAAAGGGCCACCAGATCTGTGAATGTAAATCCTTTGAGAGACAAGACGCTCATAAGACCAGTTACGTTCGAACTGGGCGCAGGTAAATTCGCAAGAACGGTTGTTAAATTTGCAAAGCTAAGGCTGTCTCTCCTTCCTAGCGGTAAGGGATATAATGGCCCTCCAGCCTTCAAACACACTCAAATTGTGTAAACTCATTGTTACGTTCTGTCAACTAAACTCTACTCAATTCAGCAGCAATTTATTATCATGCACTGAATTATACAAAACCTATCCAGTATATAATTTTTTCTAAAAAGAGTTATACAAAACATTTTAAGTTTTTCACACATTTTTCTTTACATTAAGCAATAATAGTAAAGCGTCTAATATATAAAAAATTATATATGTATTTATGTTAATTGGAATCAGAGGTTGCAGACCTTGTTGACAGAGTCACGAGCAGCCAAAGCTAAGATGTCTGCACAGGACACGGTTCCAGTGCAGGCAGCCTCCACTCTCGCTTTTATGTCATTAATAATTGTGAAGGCCATCGCTCGCAGTGATAAATTTGGAGGAGCCACCCTCTCGCTTGATGTCCCGTTCAACAGTACTGATCCGTCGCATCCCTGTCAAATTCATACACAAATCAATTACCACCACGAAATATCAATAAACACATCTAACTAGGAAAACTTTTATATGAATCTACCTGCACGAAGCAATCGTGGAAATGCAGTCTCAGGAGGCCAGCCGCTTGCGTGATATCTTGATTGAGATAAAACTCAATACGTTCTCTCACAATTGACTCCAACGTCGGGCAACTCGTATTGTAAAATGTCCACGAAAGGCCGTCCACTGGAGTTGGGAGACCTAAATCCCTTACAGAGAATGTGCTCGCATAGGCGCCGACCATATAAAGGAAAGTTAGAATGAAAGGAAGTGTGCTGTACTTTCCCATTGTTTCCTTTCAATATGATCGTTATGTTTAATTACGTATATGTCGAGTATTACAGTTTTGATACCTGGAAATTTCAATCCCCAATCGGCATGTATTTATAATGCGGGGAAGGGTGATTGGGCGAATTCTTCATAGGGATGAATTATTCAACGTGGAAATTTGACATTTTTGCCTTAGATGAGGTGTGCCAACGACAAATTTCCTTGTTCTTATCCTTTTTCGTAACCCCAACTTTTCTTATATCACCTACGTAAATATATTTGACTAGCGATATTCTATTATAAGACATCCATTTCCACAGTGCTTAATGTTTACTGTATATAATGTTTAGCAATATTCGTTTGAGTACTTTACTTTTGGCAATAAATGCATTGAATGTAATTAGTATTGTCAGAATTCACCTCATAAAATTTATACAGAAGCTTTTGTTTCAATATTGCCCAGATATTAGGTATATCAAGCCCAATCCGTGGGTCATAGCAAAATCATAATTGAACGTCACTGACGAAGCAATGATTTCACCATACAGACGTGCACGCCGGTGATTACAAAATAGCACAAAAATTCAACGTGCCTTCACTTTTACTGGTTTCTTATATGCAATGATAGGAGACAGGCTCAAATTTTTGACCACGAAGAGTCCAGTCAATACACGATATGAAATATACAAATGAATCCCAAAAGTAAAGAGTGTTTTTGGAAAATGTCAAGATGCACATGTCACTGTTGTATTCTAATTTCTAATACATTAACAAATATAGTCAAATGTGCCTTCTGATGTGTGGATAGACAATACGGAGGCCCACCACCAGCCGCCTCACCGAATATGCTCTAGGCATCCCACCATCGTAAATTCTTATTTATACAGTTCTGTTCGGACTCTCACCATCCATATTTTCCATAGCATTCCAGTTTGTAATTGAAATGGCGCGGGCAATATCATGGGTCTTGCTCATAATAATGGCGGTATCACTCTACGCAGGTATGCAACTCAACTTAGAAAATTTTGTGTAAGATGATTTGAGATATATTTTGAGCAATTCAATTTCACCAAGAACCCTTTTAACGGTTTTCATGTATTTTCATCTGCAGGAGTGGAAGGTGTGAGCTTCGACATAGAAAACCAGTGCCCTTACACGGTGTGGGCGGCTGGGACTCCATTCGGGGGAGGGAAAGAGCTACGTAGGGGACATCATGGCGGGTGAATGTTCCCGGCGGCGCACAGGGAAGGTTTGGGGCCGCACAGGCTGCTCGTTCGACGGCAGCGGTCGGGGCAGATGCAACACTGGCGACTGCGGGGGATTACTAAATTGCAAGGGATCGGGAGGCGTTCCTTCAACACTCTTTGAGTACGCTCTCAATCAATTCCAGAACCTCGACTTCTACGACATCTCTCTCGTCGATGGATTCAACCTGCGCATGACTGTCGTTCTTTCCAACTCGAACTGCAAGAGAATCGCCTGCAATAGGCTAAATTCAAAGTGTCCCGGAGAGTTGAAGGTAACCGATGGCTGCAGAAGTGCGTATGCTGCTTTCAACACGCCGGCATACTGCTGTACGGGATCCTATCTCGATAACTGCCCGCCTACCGGTTACTCTCAATTTTTCAAGCGAGAATGCCCATTAGCCTACAGCTATGCCAAGGATGATCCTACCAGCACCTTTACTTGCCCCGGCGGAAGCAACTACAAGATTATTTTCTGCGGCAATGGCGCTTCTGTTCAATTTTCCGACTCTAATTCTAACTCCACTTCTGGAAGCCTTTATGCAATCGTGGTTTTATATATGCGTGTGTATGCGTGGTGTGTGTGCCAAGCAATAATGGTGGTTCTTACCAGAATAAACATGAGTGTATATTACTCTGTATCCATTTGCCCCGGATTACAAACATTGCGACGGTATCATTTTAATGGCTATAGTGTTGTGAAGTACTGCTACAAAGTCTACATAAATAGAATAACTAATTTCTTTGTTCTGGAATATAAGGCATTTGTAGATATGATTTTTATTGGAAAGCAAAGTGGCTACTCACGGGTAGGATAACTCTCATCAAGGCCTCCACCATTTTTGTCATTCCTATATATGTCATGTCAATTTTTTCATATACGAATGGCTAAGGTCAATCAAATCTATAGAGAACCCCCTCTTTGGTGTCGTTCTAGGGAGGTAGAATAAATATAATATTCTCAAGTGGTTGAGAGTGTATGCATTGACTATGGATTTGGTTTCAAAGAGTGCAAACTAATATAGAGAGTTTGGGCATGATACTCATCTAACAATTGTAATTAGAAAATGGCATTCTCGAGACAAATTCTTTAATATAAATATTTGGAGGGGCGTCAATAAAGAATTTAGTTGTATTTCATTAAACTTTTTTTTTAGGGCTAGAGGGTTTGAAATTTTCTATGCTTTTATAAGTATTAGGTGAAAAATAACATAAGATGGAGAATGAGAAAAGGTGATAAAATCAGGTTTTGGAGGGACGTATGGATTAATAATCAAGCTCTCTTTAGTAATAGTAGTAAGGATTTGAGGTATTCGGTCTTTCACTTTATAATTATTCAAATAAAAATAAAATAATAAAATAAAATAAAATAATCAAGTAAATAAAAGTAAAATAAATTTTAAAAAGAAAATAGTTCTTAAGTAAATAAAAAATGTCTTCAAATAAAATAAATTAGCAATCGTACTTTGATGTGCAATGGATACGTTGAAGAGGTGTGGAAGGTCAATTTGGAAAAAAAAGTCTATTTTTTGGGGACATTTGTGTAGTACATGAGGTCATTCTAGAGTAGAAGGAAAATATGGAGTAGTTTGACCCTTTTTTGTCTTAATGGTTGTCGTGGAGAGCACACTATATAAAGTTGCCAAAGTAGAATGACAAATTTACTTTCTCTTTCTTGTGGTTTCATAATCACAAATAGGAATACCTCCAATCAATATGAATTCACCTTAGTCAACGAAGATTGATCTTGAGATATTATATATTCATCTATATCACAATGAGTACCTTATGTTAATATGGTGACAATTTAATCAATGGCATCGACATTACTACTATGGCCTTCTACTCTTTCATCAAGCAATTTGTTGCTCATCTTTTTCTTGCAATGGGAATGATACGTCCCATGTATCTCTTTTCTTAGGTTGATGAAGCCCTAGATTTGTAGAGCCTTGTATCATTCAAGAAATCCATATCCAAAGACCCCATGAATGCTCTATTTGCATATTGCAATTGGTCTAACATATTATGTGATTCGCTAAGCAATGTTGTTTACATCACAATTTTCAACAAGAAGTTGGAAGAAGTCATTTCCCCTACCATTACAAATATCTCACCAAGTTCCAATTGAGTCACCAAATGTGTGGAAGATTGCCTTCAAACCGAAACAGGGCTTTTTTATGGTTATTGGTCATGTCCTTTCGCTTGTCTAATGCACCTATCAACTTCATGTGAATGATGAATGACATACTTAGGTATTTCAATAATTCCTTCATTATTGTTTATTTAACTTAATTGAACTATGTTTCCTCCTTGTTATAACTTATTTTAAACTTAGCCATCTTCATCACACTTTAGATTAGGAACACTACTAAAAAAATATATTATATTATGTTTGCTTACTCACCCTTGAATTTGTTATGAATCATTTAAGTGATAGCCACTTTGGCAACGATTTTTTCCATAGTTTTCCCCATTTTACAATGGAAATAACTACTTATGTTGTTCTTTGTTGTGATTTTTTTAAGATAGGGTACCATTCAAGATTAGTTTTTATCATTACTAAATTGCAACACAACTTAACTTTGATGCATTTTTCTTGACATTGCCCTGCCATTGCAGATACCTCAAATCTAAATTCTTGGACTTGGATACAAATTCCTTTCATGGGACAATTCCTCCTTGGCTTACCTATCTTGTTCTCTTTGGCAATAATCCCACATGAAGCATTCCTTCAAGATTGGAAAATTATCTATAGTTTTGGAGTATTTGGACTTGGGAAACAATTATTTGGAAGGTAGCCTACCTGACACCATGTCAACTACACTAGTTTATCAACTATCATTTTATTTGTCAACAATCTTATAGGTGAACTTCCCTCCACTCTTGGAAATTTGGTAATGTGTACTATTTCCTTACTTATAAAAACTATTTCCCTAGTAGAATACCTCCTTCCCCCACTAAATGCATTATTCGATAGCCTAGAAAAATATTTTCATTAACGATCAAATATTCAACTAATTGGGTTTCATAGTGCATTGTTAAAAAATGGGAGTTTTATTGCAATGAAAGATGAATTTTTGAAGGATTGGGATGAGGATTCTATAAACCTAGCAAATAGTTTATGGAAGCCTCTCAAACTTATGGGGATTTTGAGTTTTGGGGACTATATTTTGTATGGTGTATTTCAAGAGGAGAGTCGGAACACTAAGGATGGATCTATAGATACTTTGCAAAGCCTTTGGTTAGGAAAAATACAGGGGATCGATGGTGTGTTCCTTTATTTTAGGTCTTCATGCCCAATTGAAATTCAAATGTATGTAGCTAGCTTCTAATAAATTATAGAATGTTCATAGCATGAACTTTTAGAATTATGGCATTAGTTGGTACCTGATCTTTTAATTTTTTCCTTGAGCCATAATGTTATTTCATTATTTAAAACATGTTCATACATCTGTTACATTATGGAGCACATAACTTTGTACTGGTTAGGAAAAATATATGGGATGAAGAGCTCGTCCCTTTATTTTAGGTATGTCTTCATGCCTAATTGAAATTCAAATGTATCTAGCTAGCTCTTCTGATAAATTATAGGCTGTTCATAACATGAATTTTGGGAATTATGGCATTAGTTCATTCCAGATCTTTTAATTTTTTTCCTTGAGGCATAATGTTATTTCACTATTTATAACATGTTCATACATCTGTTATATAATGGTGTACATAACTTTGTACTTGTGAATATTAGCCCTTTACCAAAAGAACAAATCATAATCTTCAACAAGGTACCTACTTTCCTTGTATAGATGGACTTTCCAATGTTAAAAATTTGAAAATAAGTGAGAAATGATCCTTATAAGAAACAATGCCAAAAAGTTGTCTTCCATTGGATGTAAACAGTATAGAGTGTGCTCCCTTATTTAGTCAATTCTTGTGCCAACATTTTGGATTGCCTAGGTATTTTAACATTTGTTTTTTATTTCTAATGATTTACAAGAATTGAGTGTTGTGATCAATTGGCATACTTTGGAATCATATAAATTTGGTGACTTATTTGATAATTTAGATTTACATCAAGGGAATGCAACTACAACTAAAAATGCAACTATTTGGTCAGGCACATGTGCTATTTGACAACACCATTGGGAGTAGTTTTGGTTGTTGCATACTCGGAAGATATTGGACTATTGTTGTTTTTTCATCAATTTATTTTGTGGTATGCAAACCACATGGAATTAGACCATTGATGAATAACATGAAACTCTGTTGAAACGTGAATCCACATGTGAACCGAAGACTAGTTTACATTTTCTTTATAAATTTTAATTCTTTCAAATATCAGTTTTCAAAACTTTTTTGTGGCCATTTTGATCTCCTTTATCATTTCCTATTGCTCGAACTATTGTTTAGAATAAGCCACTTAAAATTATAACATAATTTTTGTAGGGAATGGCTACTTTAACTATTTCAGCCTCAGTTTCCATCTTACAACCTTCCTCCTGTATAGGTGATGTATGTCCAATAGCAACTACACTTTAATTTACTGTACTTTTAATTTGGCTTTACCTGATTGCATTAGGAATAGTAGGCATCAGCCCCTATATTTCTTCTTTTGGGGTAGACCAATTTGATGACACCAATTGAACGAAAAGGAAGAGAAAGGGGTATTTCTTCAATTGGTTTTATTTCTCAATCAATGTTGGTGCACTTGTTTCAATAAGCATTCTTCTGTGGGTCCAAGAAAATATTGGGTGGGGATGGGGAATTGGGATTCCTATAGAATTTATGGCATCAACTCCATAAGGTGTTTCTTTTTAGGGACACCACTGTGTAGATTCCAAAAATTTGGAGGCAGTCTATTGATGCAGATATGCCAAGTTGTGATTGCATCACTATGCAAGTTGCAAAATAAAGTTCCTCAAGAAAGTTCACTCCTCTATGAGATAAAAGACAAGAATTCTACAATTCAAGGAAGTGGAAAGCTATAACATACTAATGAATCTAGTATGTCTCTTGTCCACGTTACGTTAGTTTTTGTGTGTCATTGTCCTTTGTATTTAAAAAACAAAACATTATTATTTATTTATCCTTTGTATTTTTCTCATTCAACACAACATTAAATTGATTTAGGCTGCAAAAAAAATCAATTTTTACTTTTATTTTCTGCATATGTTTTTGTAGCGTCGAAAAAGTAGCCCTTTTTCACGCTTAGTCTAGGAATTAATAATTAATGATAGAATGGACCTAATTGTGCCTTACTTAGGGTGTTATAAAGTTTTTTCTTACACTTTCACATTAATCTATGGCTTTATTAATTAATTGAGGTTAATTAGAGCTTAATGGGTCCCTTTAATTCCAATCCAAGCCTTATTAATTGCATTTTCCAAAGGATTTATCCTGAAACTCATTAATAATATTGCATGACATTTAATTTGGTAAGGTTTGAGTCCTAGAAAAATATGCTAGGAACCATTCACCACTTTGGGTTCTCCTTACCTAGGACACCCTTTTTTAACATATTTGTGATAGGATTTTAGTAATATTTCACCTCTCTGAGCTTGGTCCTAGAAAATTGTGCTAGGACCCATTCACCACTTTGGGCGAATGGGTCCTCCTTACTTAGGAAACCCCTTTTTAAACTTATATGTGGTGGGATTTTAATGATTTTGAATCCTAGATATGATGTCAGCTTAGATTATTTGAATTTTGGGATTAATTCTTAAGATTAGCATAAATATAAGGCTATTTTACATAGTTTCATCTAAGACTACCTAGCAAGTTCAAGTTATTATTAGAGCACTTTCACAAGAGCATTATAGAGAAATTTCAAGAGCATTTTAAGGACATTCAAGGGCAGATTATTGATGTTTTATTGTAGCAATTGAAGATCATATCATCATGTAAAAGGCATAGTGCATCAAGCATGTTGTTGAGCTAGCGTGTTGATGTAGTATTGAAGATCCCAGTTAAGCATTATTTCCAATCCAATTCAAGATCAAGATCTACATTATTCATGAACACTTCATGTTAGATTGTAGATTTACATTCTAAGACATCATCCAAGGTATCATTGTTCCACGTTTCATGTTTCATGTTCATGTTTCATGTTCATGTTTCATGTTCATGTTTCATTGTTTCATCATAAGGTTTGATTACCTAAATAGGGTTTGACCAAGGAAAACCCCTATTCTCTAACAATCAAAAAATTTTCCTTCTCCTTTGATGTGTGATTGTAGGTAAATTAGGTTGAAGATCAAGTGGAGAACAATATTTATACAAAAGTTGCAAAGTTGTCATCTACATTGCAAGATCACAGAAAGAGCTCTACAAAATTTGTTTTAGACTTTTGGGAGTTTGTCACCTAGGAGATGGAAGTGTAGAAATTAAAGAACACAACCTAGAAGTAAATTTTTAGAAACCCTAACAGGGACCCATTCACCACTTTGGGAAAATGAGTCCTAAGTAACCTCAAAACAACACTTTTTTAGCAAGGTACACATTGTTTCAACCTCTTAAAATTTCCCTTATTGTTGCTATAACAATTAGGATTTATTTTTTATTATTATTTGTATCATATCATTCACATAATTGTATGTTTCCTAGGACAAATTAGCGGTTCATTAGCTTGTTGATTCATTTTGGTGAACCTTATTATTCTATGAAACATAATGGTGAACTCGACTTATTGAACATTGTAGTTTTCTGATTTTAGAGTCTTTCCTTGCATCCTAGGTTAGATATTGCATTCATTTTCACTCATTTGCATTGAATTAGATCTCATTTGGGGTGTCATACTTTCAATTCAAACTTGCATTTCATCTAGGGTTTTAGAATTCTATTGTTTTACATTCTTTTAAATCTAAAAAATACAAAAAACAAATCAGTCATCTTGCATATCATTTAGATCATATAAATTTGCATTTTAAAATAAAAACAAAATTGCATATCAAACTAGGTTTTGTAATTCATCATTTTATCACCTTTTCAAATTGCATTTGTAATGAGCCTTGCTCAAACTGATCTCAATTTTCCCTAATTTGCTGCTTGTAATTTTGTCAAACAATTCATGTGCAACCTTGTATCATGCTGGTTTGAGTGCATAAATGTTTTTCCAATGATGTCCAATGTATATACTACTTGCAAAGAGTCCTATGATGTATAGACGAGGTCCTATATGCAATGCAGATTTCTTTTTGTATTTTGAAATGCAATAGATGTAGTATCATGACCTAAATGTGCAGCTACAGCTTATAGTCATTATATCAAATAGTTGACATACATCCTCAGATTAACATTCAATGCTCAAAATAACAAGTGATATCTTCCAACTATTGATATGGTATTGAGAATGCAATCTTCTAACAATGATGACAATGCCAATGCCAAGACTCTTGGCTTACAACTCATATAATGATTACAAACAGATCTGATACAAAATGTTCGCCTACAGCAGCTACCATGAAATGCATCTAAATTATCATTAAGCTTGCATAAATCAAAAGGAACCTGGAACATGAAGTTGCCTTGAAGCTGTGATGGATTAGCAAGCAATATCTTGAATGATAATGACCTCTTGATGCCGAAACAATCCTCAGACCCAGCCACCCCTATTCTGATATAAATTAATTTCTATAAAATAATTCTCAGCTTTTATGCCCTCCAAAATGCATCCAACTTCATCTTCTAACCCCCTTATGAAGTGCGCCCAGGGTAGAAGAGAGAATCGAACCAAGTTGAGGGAGTTACAAGCAAATCGTGGCCTCCATTATGACTGTAATTTCTGATATTTGAATTATCAGACTTTCCCTATGCAATCTGCCCTTTTATGACCTGGAA
This sequence comes from Sequoia sempervirens, assembly GCA_007258455.2. Lineage (NCBI taxonomy): Eukaryota > Viridiplantae > Streptophyta > Pinopsida > Cupressales > Cupressaceae > Sequoia > Sequoia sempervirens. Next base: position 42,271 of record VDFB02359134.1, read on the forward strand.
TCAAGAAGAATTTGCTGCCAAATGAGGAGCTAACAATATACCCTGCAAAGAATCATCATCTCCACATTGTCCCATGCAAATTAAATGAATATGTTGCTCCTCTATGCCAAATCGAATCTCCTATATGCTGGCCCTAATGACTCTAATAAAAATCAGACCGATATCAGATTATAATGAAATCTCCAGCTCCAAGCTTCATCAATGGAAGCTCAAGCTTCTCCAATTAATGGCTCCAATTGAAACTCCAAACCAGCAAAAGAACTTGGCCCTTGGCCACCAATTAAGCACAAGTGAAAGGACTGAAATATCCTTCCCACAGCTGCAATAATTCAAGTGATATTTCACACCCTCAAAATTGCTATCAATGGGAGTTTTCATTCCCAAAGACAAATTGATTATCTGCAGACCACTTGGCTCCACAAATACTCAAGAAGGAATCATCAATCAACAACATCAAATTTGCCTGCCTCAATAGTGAGACCTCAAGGTCTATTTATGCTTTTTCCTCTAGAGGTTGGCCTCAATAAAATAATATTATCTTTTGTTTCTAGAAGATTCCAATATATTTTAATTTTTGCACTTTATAAAATATTAAAATATTATATTATTAATAAAGTGCATCTCAACACCAAATTATAAAATAAGGTTTCCATAAATAAAAACAATAATAAAATATGATGGAAAACCTTACTCTAACCAAATACTGAGCCAAGTAATCACCAAATGACTACCAGATGACTCTCTCACCATGCCTCATTAACCCTCTGAGGCTACATTTAATAGGCTAAATCCTAGCGATATGTCATAGAATTAAGCTAGAGGGGACATTACAAAACTTAATAAAGTTTCATAACTCATAAACCATCGAAATATATTATCAACTTATTATGGCTCTCATAATACAAATTTGAGAGCTGACGACTTCCTGCAATGGGGGCGACTTCACACTAAAGCTCAGTCTAAACAATTTTATGGCTTTTTTCTCGTGTGTTTGGGCATTTAATAGAGGCGTTTTTGCATTTGAAAGAGGCATGAAACAAAATTTTTCAAGTTTTTGTTTCTCACGCCTAGGGTAAAGTCACGGCTGGCTCTATTTGTGCGTTTTTTCCTTCACTCAGGCTGCATTTTGTTTGTGATTGGGACACCTTGAGGAGCTGGGAGCTGCATATTTACTTAGTTCCATTTCCTACTTCTAGGTTTGAGATTAATTTAATTTTTTTTTTTGCTTCTGTATTATGATATTAGCTTATCATTTTTTTAAATTTTTAATAATAATTTTTGCTTTTATTTTCATTTTTTGTTTTCAATGTTGAATGGTTCATTGATTAAATGATTTGGTATCATTTTTACAAACTTTCAGATTTTCAACCAGCATACAAACTTCATATTTTAAAAAATAAAGAAAAAAAGCCATACAAATTTCAAAATGAGCAGCAACAACAGTGGCAGTGATAGTCATGAGGGTGAGGGTAGTGACAGTGAAAATGAAGTTCAAAGAATGTCAATAGACCCTTCTTCTACCTTTGAAAATCCAACCCATGCTTCTTTAGACCATTTTGCATGCCCTATACCCACTCTTCAAAGGTTTGCAAAAGGCCCTTTCAACCGCAACAAACCATTGCGTCAGTTTGCCACAGATGTGATTGTCAACAAGAAAAAAAATTCAGGGGGCAGCAGGAAATGGCTTTGTCATGTTTGTAAATCTAATTACCATGGGAGCTATACTAGGATTAGAGGCCATCTAGTGGGTGACTGTGGAAAGGGTGTTAGAGTTTGTACAACAATAACATTGGAGCAGCAACTTCAATTTGCAAAGTTGGCTGGATGTAGTGATGACCAAATCATTACCATTCAAAATAGAAAACGACCATTAGCTGATTTGCAAGGCTCTTCCAATGTATCAGTTTCAGAGACTTGTGATAGAGGGAAGAAGAAAGCAAGTGAGAAAACTTCAATCATGGGGTTGATGAATACACAAAAACGTGAGCAAGCTGATGATGCAGTGGCCAAATTCTTTTATGCACATGCTCTTCCATTTCATTTGGCAAGGTCACCTTATTTCAAAACTATGGTGAAAGAAATATTGTCAGTTGGATCCTCTTATGCCCCCCCTGGAGAACATAGATTGCGTACCTCCCTCCTTGACAAACAATATTCAAAAGCTACCTTGTTGATGGAGGAGATGAGGCAGACATGGCTTAGGACTGGTTGTTCCATTGTCATGGATGGGTGGACTGATATTCAACATAGGCCACTCATTAATGTTATTGTTACATGCCCTGCTGGTTCATACTTTCTTTGAGCTGTTGATTGTTCTGGGAAGCGTAAGGATGCTGATTTTCAGTTTGGCATTTTGAGGGAGGCTGTAGAGGAGGTTGGGCCTTCTAATGTTGTGCAGGTTGTGACAGATTCAGCTCGTGTTTGTAAGCTAACTGGTTTGATGATTGAGAATGCTTACAAACATATTTTTTGGACTCCATGCTGTGTACATGCTTTGAATAATGCTTTGAAAGACATTGGAAAAATAGATTGGGTGAGGGCAGCAGTTGCAGAGGCTAGAGGCATACAAATGTTTGTATGCAACCATCACACTTCACACACACTATTCCGGTCTTATTCAAAGAAAGAATTCCTCAAACCAGTTGAGACTAGATATGCTAGCTACTATATTTTGCTGGAGAGGATGTTGGAGGTCCAAGATGCTCTACAAGCCATGGTTGTTTTTGCAGATTGGAAAAGGTGGAATCTGTCGAAGACAAATGAAGGCAAGGAAGTGAGAGATAGAGTACTTAGTGAAACTTGGTGGGCCACTATCAAGTAAGAAATCTGAAAATTTAAATTGTTTTTGAAATTTTGAATTTGTTACACTTTGTTTTACTTTGTAGTTTGTATTTTATTATTTTAAAAGTTCTAATATTTAATTTGTTGCTTGTAGGTATATTTGCTCTTTCATATCACCAGCTGTGAGGGTAATCCGGTATGCAAATACAGACTCTCCTAACTTGGGAGAGATATATGAGACTTTTGATAGCATGCTTGACCAAATGAAGCAAGCTATTCGTCAAAAGGAACCTGAGTTGAGATTTTATGAGGACCATATTAGGCCTATTGTGACAAAGAGGTGGAACACAATGAATACCCCTCTTCATATGCTTGCCTATTCTCTTAATCCGAAGTGGTATGTACCTAGACCTGGCCGAATGCTTCCTTCTGAGGATGACGAGGTGATAGAGGGGCTTACAACAGCCCTTCGTAAAATATATACCAATGAGCTAGCAACCATTATTAGAGAGCAGTGGCTTATGTTTACTGATCTTCAGGGTCCTACATTCAACAAACCAGAGGCTAGGACAGATAGGGCCACCATTGCACAAAACAACCCCATTGGATGGTGGAAATTTCATAGGAAGGACACA
>VDFB02359135.1:0-26049 GCA_007258455.2 Sequoia sempervirens
TAATAGGAGGTTTGGATTCAACAACATAGCAAAGAAGCTAGATAGATTCTTCTTTGGGGGGGATTAGTCCACCTTTCCCTATACTCCGGAAGGAAGAATCTTACCATGCTCTGGCTCTGATCATTATCCAATCACGCTCTCAATAACAGGGGATGAGAGACCATCAAAATCCCCTTTTAAATTTGAAAACATGTGGTTTAAGGATCCCAATTTTATGAGCCTTATCAAGAACTGGTGGAATGAAGAACACTTTAAAGGGTCAAAGCTCTTCTGTTTCGTCTCCAAACTCAAACACATCAAGAGAATATTGTTAGAGTGGAATAGAATCCACTTCAAGAACATCTTCCAAGCGAAAACCAAAATTGAAGAAGAGTTGCAAGCACTAAACGAGAAAGCCATACAAGAAAGAATGAATCAAGAAAGCTATATGAAGGAGAAAGAGCTTCTTCAAGAGTATGAAGACATTCCATCAAAGGAATAACTGTTTTGGAGGCAAAACTCTAGGGAGAATTGGTTGGAGGCAGGGGATAGAAACACCAAATACTTCCATAATATAACCAAATAGAGAAGAGGAGTGAATAGAATTACAAAATTGGAGATGGGGGACGAATCAATTATAGAAGACATGCAGGATATCAAGAGAAGTATATCAAGTTTCTACCTCAATCTTCTTAACAATTAGGACAGATCGATGGAGTCAGATCAAAAGGAATTACTTCAGTATATTCCAAAGGTGATCAGTGAGGATCAAAACAAAGTTTTGAATGCTAGGATTATAATAAAAGAAGTAGAGACAACTTTAAACTAGCTCCATCCAGACAAGGCACCAGGTCCAGATGGATTTCCAGTAGGCTTCTTTCAGAAATGTTGGGACATTATCAGGGAAGAGCTGGCAATTGCTTTAGAGGCAGCAAGGAGCGTGGGGCACCTACTTAGAGAGGTAAACAACACTTTTATAGTCCTAATCTCCAAGAAAGAGAATGCTACTAAATTGGAGGACTTCAGACCTATCTCTCTTTGTAACAACACCTATAATATCCTCTACAAGATCATGGAAAATAGGCTCAAATTGTTGCTTCCATATATCATCTCGGAGGAACAGATAGGTTTTGTGCTGAGAAGGTCCATCCTAGACGGAGTCATCATAGCCCAAGAGGATATTCATTCCTTACAAACTTTGAGAGAGGTAGGAATGTTAATTGAATTGGACATCAAGAAGGCATATGATAAGGTGGATTGGAGATTCCTTTACAAAACCATGACTTCCTTTGGTTTCAATGAGCAATGGGTGAACTGGTTCTTTGAATGCATTTCCAGTCCAAGATTTTTTGTCCTCGTCAACGGGTCCCTAGAAGGATTCTTTGAGGCGTCTAGAGGTATAAGGCAAGGGGATTCGTTGTCACCTTTCCTCTTCATCATCCTCACAGAGGCATTAGGCAGAACCATCAAACATAGGCAAGATAGTGGCCTAATAGAAGGAATTAAAGTGACTAGGAGCATCTCCGTCACTCACCAACAATTTGCTGATGACACTATGTTGTTGGGAGCTGCTAATGGGAAAGAAGCTAGGAAATTTATAGATGTGTTAGAGAAGTATGGAAAAGCTTTATAACAGGAAGTCAATAGAGAGAAATCTGAACTCTTTTTCTTGATGACCCATCCAAGGAAGGAAACAAAGATTTTGGATATTTTGAAATTCAAAAGGGGCAAGCTGCCTTGTTCTTATCTAGGATTACCCTTGGACAAAGGGCTGAGAAACTCCAAGCTCTAGGATCCATTCAAAGATAAATTGGACAAGAAGATGAATTCTTGGAAAGGGAAATGGTTGTCATGGGCAGGTAGGCTAGTTATGTTGAAGACAATTATTTCAGTGCTTCCCATTTATTTGCTATCATACCTTGCCCTCACCTTAGGAGTCAACTTGTTCGTTATACAGAACATGAGGAATTTTTTTTGGCAGGGATTGGTAGAAAAAGACAAAATAGCCCTCATTGCTTGGGACAAATCTGCAAGCCAAAGGAATATGGTGGGGTAGGTTTAAGAGATCAATAGGGTCAAAATTTGGCTCTAGGGGCCAAATTGGTTTGGAGGATGATAAAGGAGCCAAATCTCAAATGGGGTCGGATTTTGCAAACTAAATACTTAAACTCTATGGATCCAACGGAGGTCATCAGAGTAGAAAATCCCCCCCGGGGATCAAGAGTGTGGAACTTCATGTTAAAATGTAGATTCGTCATTGCAAATTATGCTTGATGGGATATCCATGATGGAAGAACATCCCTGTTTTCGGAGGATTACTAGGGAGGTTACCCTAGCAAAAACAACAAAATATGGATAGAACAACCTAAAACCTTCTTTAAATAGGAATGGGGGCCCACAGTCAAAGATTATGTAGAATTATGTCAGGAGGATCTAACATTAGGATGGAAGTGGAAAGAATTTAAAAATATTCCCCTCCCCAATCAGGAAACAAATCTATTATTTGAAATCATTAAATAGAGGAAGATTGTCTTCAGGCAAGGTTCAGATGAGGTGATATGGGCTACCTCTAAGCAAGGAGTATACTCTGTGAAGGAAGGCTATAAGATCATCTCAAATATGCAAAGGCAACCAAAGATAGATATTCCTGTCCATCTTTGCTGGCATAAACACTATGTTCCCCAAGCAGGAGTTTTTGCGTGGATTGCTCTATAGAAAAGAATCCTCACGGCATAGTGTTTCAGGAAGATGGGGTTTGAAGGTCCATCATGGTGTGTTCTCTACCAAAAGAATGAGGAAAGCATTGATCACCTCTTGTTAGGATGTCCATTCTCGAATGAATGTTGGAGATGGATGTGTGCGAAGCTAGGATGGATCACTGCCCTTCTAAATGACATTAGAACCTTGTTTCAAATGTGGCCAACGAGACCCAGGCAGGGCTGCTCCATAGTATGTGGATTATTTGCCTCACTTATGATCTGGGAACTTTGGAAAGAATGAAATAGAAGGATATTTGAGAATAAGGAAATCCCCATAGCTTCCTTAAAGAACAAGGTAGAAGTTGTAGTAGTGGAAACAATAAATAACAAATCAAGCTTGGGTAGGAGCCAGGAGGGAAAATTTACAGAATGGGATGGGAAAATGAGGTTAAGATGGCTTGGACTCAAATTTCCCCCACACATAGGGGAGGGGAGAAGTGACAATTTATCAAAAAGAGAATGAGCTAGATGGGAGCCCCCAAGCAAAGGTTGGTTCAAGTTGAATTTCGATGGAGCATCAAGGGGAAACCTAGGCCCATCCAGAGCTGGTTGCATAATCAGGTTGTGGAATAGACAAGTGGTCGATAAGTTGGTTGTCCCTCTGGACGAGGACACCAACAATATGGCATAATTGAATGCTTTAATTCAAGGCCTCCTCTTCTGTAGAGATTTGAAGATTGAGAGACTCAAAATAGAAGGGGACTCTTCTCTAACAATCAATGCTTTGAGAAGCGGTTCGACCCCCAACTAGAGACTGAAAGCTTCTCTCGATAGAGCTCTAGAATTAATCACTTATTTTGAGGCTAGCACTTTCAACCATGTATTCAGGGAAGCCAACAAGGAGGCAGATGAATTGGCTAATAGAGCTGCAGATGGGTTAGCCTTTGGAGTCATTGGAGAATAAGTTTAAAATTTGAATATGCTCTTGGGCGTCCATTTTGTGCAATCTAGTTTGGAACACCTAGCCACCTAATAGGACAACTCAACATGCCATCGTGTAATGGAAGGGTCGCCAAAATTTCCCTAGTTGCGTCATACCTACAAGAGATAATTCATGAGGAAGCATAGGCAGAAATGGGGAGGACTGCCATTCCTCCAGTTGGTCCATCTGGCTCTTAACTGTCTGCCTAGCAAGTTGCACATTTGGATGCTATGATCAGAAGGGTCTTCTTTTTGCAAATATGCTTATTGGTTTTGTATTTTTCCATGCATCTAACTATGTATTTGAAGGCAATTTTGATAGTATGTCTAAAACTATCTGACAGAGTGCCTAAGAACACTCAGCCTCATGCATTTTGTAATATGTTTGCAATATAATGCAAATTTCGGCTACGGCCTTTACTAAGCAAAAAAAAAAGAAAATGTATATATTTAATTAAGTAATTTTATTACGTTGAGAGGCGTTATATAGTGAAAGCAATGAAGGAATATTCTCCGTAAAGGTTTTGAAGCTGCATTGAAAATGACAAGCAGGTGGAAGTCATGTGCTCATAAATAATTTAGTTATTTTTTAAAAATAACCCCCATATTCACTTAAATGGACAAGTGGATGAACAAATATGGGAAATTTAATTTGGGATAAGAAAACACCCTCCTTGGTGGACGCGATTTAATCTCATGTTGGGAGATCTTGAACCATGCATATGGAAGACGTGTTTTGGTGGGACATAAAGTGAAAGGTGGTTCCTAATTCGTCGACGCTTGGAGAAGGATGGAGGAGATCACGTTTCGAATAACTACCTGGGGCAACCCATCACCATTATATTTAGGATAAACCTTTCATTCTTTTTGCCTTTCTTTGTCACTGATATAAACTGATACTATAAATAACCATTTATCTTGGTTTTGTCTAATATACAAAATACCAGACAAACAGCCTAGGGCATTGAGAAATTAGGGATCACATATGCATGTGCATGCTCCTGTCTCACCAAAAGCTTTTCCCACATATGCTACACAAATGGCTATGCTCTGCAAGAATGTCATCCTCCTCCATTTTTACAATTTATTTTTTGTCTGTATATTGTTGCAATTACATGTGACATGAACCTATCTTCAACTATTACACTTTACGTTATTCAACAAATGAATGAGAGAGTATAGTTGCCATTGCAGATAAAAGATCATTCAAATAGATATTTCTTCTACAGGCATAACTCTTTCATACATTTTATAGAGATATTAAAGGCTCGATTTATATGGTTTTTATTGTAATATGAATGTTGAAAACCATTTCTTGTATGTTGGAGAGTTTTTTTTCCATTGTTTATTGATGCAGGGGTGATTCACCTACAGTAGAGGCCGCACCCCACAAGTAGGGGTCACAGCTTCCTCAAAGAAGCCACACCACAAAGGAAATGGTGAGGGTGGGGCATCCATGCTTTTCAAGCTGTAGCCTGTTGGGGTAAGGTGGAGCCTCCATGTTTCCGGATCAGATTTGCCCATTGTCTCTATGTATGCATTGATGATAGTAGTCTCCATTTAAAATATGATCACAATGAAGGGCTATCCTCCTCTCTAAATTTAATGGTGCATGTGTTAAAAGGTTTTAAATGTTACTGGCATAAGCATGATAGAGATCCAAATATAGCACATTGCAGATGGTAGGTCTGAAAGTTGTATCTACGTTTTGGATTGGATTACGTAAGCTTAGGTTTGTAAGTTGTATATGCATTGTGTATCTACTATTTGGATTGGATTACAGATCTTCCACCTCCATAGCCAATATTGTGTCGTTGTTGGGCATTGGTTGGTTGGCCTCCAGACTAAGCATCGAGTTGGGTAACCCAACAATAAATTTTGATTCTGCAACAATAGAGATGAAGAGAGGAATATGCATCTTCCTCTTATTGGCTCTTTTTCTTGCTCTTTCATTACAAAGTCTGTGTTGTATTGTATTTCATTTCTTTGCTTCTTTTGCAACAAGTTTTTCCTTTTTTTTACAAGTAAAGATATGACTGCACTAACATATTTTTTTTTATGATTGTTATACGCAGACTAGAGAAACAAGTGATGTTGGTTACTACCCCATTGTGGTCCCTCCACCAAAACTAACAGAAAAAGGTAATCAAATTTTTTTTTTACTATTAAATGTGTTAAAATTTATTTAATGATTCATTTTTCCAAAAAAAATCTAATTTTTAACTGTTTTGCTGCTTTTCAATGGTTTAAGGCCAATATTAATGACATTTGTTTTTGAATAAAATGGTTAGGAGTGCATAATAATGAATTTAGGACATACATGCATAGTTTCTTTGGTTTGATAGCAGGCTACTTTTTAGGGGTATGACTAATTATTAAATTCCTCGATTAAATATGGTATGCATACTAAAACAATTGAGAGATGTTAAAACAATCACTAAATTATCTCCAAGTTTTTTGTATTTTATATTATCGCGGGGAGTGGATATTATGCCGACTCTTATGATAATCATGAATTGATTTGTCAGGCTTCGTGGTGCCACATGGGATCCATACTTGAGCCACTTCTCTATATTTTGCATCTCCATAGCTTGATAACACACATCATTTGGTGAGCAAAAGACATTTTTAAATCTTTCATGAAACTCTTTGTCAAGGAAGACATATTGGTTTTTGAAAATATGACCTTTTGTATTAGTTTTGTATGCAAGCTAGAATTGCAAAATAAAAAACTAATTTAATTGAATCTAATTTTGTTAATTGTTAAAGAGAAAGGTATTTATTGGATTGATTTTTCTATTATTTGTTCTAATTATTTTTTATAGTGACCAAATTTAAAGGAATGCATGTAGACACAGTCCCAATTTTAAAGGAATGCATGTACAATTTAAAAAAAAAAATTCATTAAGAGAATATTTTTAAAAGTTAAATAGATCTATTCTACATATGAAATTGACTATACAATTCAACTAATTATTTATTTTAAAATAATTTATTAATTACTAATTACAATTTTAAAATAAATCTAGAACAACAATCTAATAATAATAAAAAAAATCTTTCCATTCTATTTATTTTTTGTTTGCACACAAATCATTTTATATTCTAAAATTAAATTAGATTATAATTTTATAAATTAAATTAATTGAATTCTAATTATGAATAAATAATCAAAAGCATTACAACAATTCATATTAAGTTAAATCAAAAGAAAATATTTAAAACAAAAGTAATTACTAAAATGAAACTAGAGTTATGCAAAAGGAAAAAACCCACCTATAAAGAATTATTCCATTTTCTTTCATTTTATTTTTCTTTTCTCAAATGCATTTCTTCTTTTGCTTTTAATGTTTATGAAAATATTTGTTTGCATGTAAGATTTTTAAAAAATTTAGTTAAAAAAATCGTAGAAAATATATTTTTAAATTAAAGAGATCTATTTTACATATGAAATTGACTATACAACTTTTAGATATAATAAATATACTTAATCAAATTTATGATTGTGTTATCTCATTGTAAATATTTTCTTAAATGAAACAAGAATATATATTATTAAAAAAAATTACTTGACTTGTTTTATCAATTTATTTCTTAAAAATCAACTTAGTTAATATAATATAGTTGAAATATTTTATTTATCAAGGATTATTTTAATAATATAATAATATTTATTATATATTTTGAATTGATATCTATTATCAAATAAGTAATGAATATATAATTAGACTACACATCAATATACTTTTAAGTTTTTGTCCATATACAATTTGGTAAGTATATTTAAGCAAATATTTTGAAAGGGTGTTATAATCTTTAATAAAGTTAGTAGACAAAAAGAAAAAGTTAACAAAAAAGTAATAAAAAATAATAAATTCCAATAAAAATAATTGAAAAATAATTAAAGGACATATGAAGAGGCAATAGGCCTACAAATAACTAAATCATTAAGACTTTATGCAACATCTTGATCCTCTTCTACATTTCTCTTCTCAATAACCAAATTCAAAATCAATCAAGCATTTCACAAATTAACCTAATAGGGGAAAGAATCCAACACTTGACCATCTTCGAACAATAATGATAGAATTTGTTGATTTAATGCCCAATATTTATAATAATACAAAACTAATAGTTATGAATTTAAAGTTGTTAGTTTTGATCCTAGTACTCATAATTAAATGAAATATAAATTCCTTAGATCTAAAAAAATAAATAATATGATGTCACATTAATAGACTTAGGGTTAGGATTATAGTTCAATTAGGTTAGAGTTAGGACTACAGTTTAATTACAATTAGGTTTTAATTAACATTCAATTAGGGTTTGGGGTATATTCCAACGCACTAAGGCTTGCATAAGTCATTTTGGAAATCTGAGATTTCAATCTATTCAACAGCTTCTAGAAGAAATTGGTTAAGGAAAATAAGTTGACATGGCTCACAACTCCTTTTGGTGCTTTATGTGATTCTTAAGCCTGTTTGTCAAAGGGATTGAAAGGATTCCGACTTTACTGTGCAAGGGTGTGCGATGGTTTTTCCTCTTTAAGGCTAATGACAGTCCCATCATGTTTTCAATAGTATTCCTATTTGCTACTATTCAATCTTTAATCTTTTCCCACATTTCAAAACTAAAATATCATAATTAGTATTTGAAAATATACCCAAACATAATGTCTCCTGTTGTGAGAGCACACAATTTTGTTATGCATTTTTCCCAAGCACAAATCCTTCGAATTCTTAATGTGTTACTTAGGTTAATTCTTTATTGCAATAAATAAATACACATTAATATATATGTTATGGATTTGAGGGAAAATATTAAAATATTTATCTTAATTGAAAAATTAAAATGCAAGGGATTCAAGTACATACCTTTGCTTTTGTTAATGTTGATGAAGTGCCAAATTTGATGACATGATATAAAAAACCAATATCTTTGCTCTATGTGGCACTTGAGATTTTGTACAAAACTATAACTAACTCTACGTCAAATTTGTGACTTTGGACCTATTTTGCATCAACAAATATGAGCTTTGACACATGCTTCCTAATCTAACATAGAATATGTACTTAAATACTCAAAATAGTTGAAAGTAGTATTGAGATTGGTGGATCTTTGGGACGGTCCAATGCTTCACCTTTGTATCTCTCCCTATAGATAGAGGTAGAGATGAATATAGAATGAGAGAGGAAAAGGGAGAAAATAAATAGAGATATAGAGATATGATAGAGGAGAAACAAAGATATAGAGAGATAGGAGATAGAGGGGGGAAGAGAGGAAATATATATATATATATATATATAGAGAGAGAGAGAGAGAGAGAGAGAGAGATGATAGATGAGGAGGAAGAGATAAAGAGGAAGAGGGAGATATATATATATATATATATACATAGAGAGAGAGAGATGGGAAGATAAAGGACAACAGGCTGAGATATGAAGATAGATAGGGGTATAGGGAGGGAGCAAGAGATCAAGGAGAGATGGGGAGAGATAGAGAGAGGGAGGGAGAAAGGGAGAGAGAAGATGGGGAAGAGGGAGATATATGTAGAGAGGAGAGAGGGAGAGCGAGAGGGAGAGGCTAACATAGAGAGACATATAGGATAAAGAGATAGGAGATAGATGCACAGGGAGATACACAGAGAAGCATATGACAGAAAGATAGAGAGATGAGAGAGGAGATCGAGTAGCATATGGATAGAAAGAGATAGAGAGATGAGTGAGAGGAGATCACAACAAACAAAGATAAAGATATAGAGCAGAAGAGATGGAGGAGTGAAGATAGAGAAAAAGAGTGAGACTTTAGAGATAGGAAGTGAGATGGATGGGTAGAGAGAGGGAGACATTTCTACTGCATGGAAGGGAGAGGGAGGAATATAGAGGTAGAGATGAATATAGAGCCAGAAAAGGAAGAGTGAGACAAATTGATACAGGTGAGAGATGAATAAAAGGAGAGAGGAAGAAGGAGAAAAAATCAATAGAGAGAGATATGAGAAAGACAAATAGAGATGAGAGGGAGATAGAAATAAGGGGAGAGAGAGAGGGGAGAGATAAATGGGAAGAGAAAGACATAGATATAGAGATATTTGGGAAGAGAAAGGGGCAAAGAGGTTGAGATATGAAGATAGATAGGGGTATAGGGAGGGAGCTCAAATGGGAAGAGATAGAGGGAGGGAGAAAGGGAGAGAGATAGGTAGAGGAGGGAGAGAGAGAATATGGGGAAGAGGGAGACATAAAGTTAAGATGTGTCAATATTTAAGAATCCTTGTTTATTCTGAAATTCTTGCAAACATTGTTAGTTTTGCTGAACATTGTTAAATTCTCAGTTATGTTCAGGTATAATTGTTAGATAAAAAAATGACCTTTCAGTTGGAACATAATTATAGGTGACATAAAGTTTTTGACCAGATTGATGAACATATATCCAATATTTCAACACAATTTTATATCCTGCCTATAGAAATTTATATTTATTCACATATTCCACCCAAACTCAATCTCTCCAAGTGAAGCGTAGGTAAGCATATATGCAATATGTGATGTTTTTGCTAGATGATGCTTACAATGATCTCCACCAAACATGCTTGTAAACTCATGACAATGATGTAAAATCTTTTCTTCCATGACGACATTGTTAGCTACATTCTTCCTTAATGACATCTTTAGCTACTTTAAATTAGAATTTAGAATCATCATCCAAGGTTGGGATATGATCCAAAAAGAGATCCTGCTTTTCTTCTCTTTTTTGTCTTCATTTTCCTCCACGAGCATGTTTTCCCAAAAGTAAATCAAGGAATCCTTGATGGTGTCAGGATCATCATAAGTTTATCCATAAGCATCTTCAATCTTCATATTATGTTTCTTTGCCTTCTCATTTTGCATGTTAAATGAAAAAAAAACTTGGTTTTACACCTTATTTAAGTCATTTAATCCTTGTTTTTTTGTCTCCAATAGATTTATTCAAAACTGTAGACACCATCCAATTGAATTATGAGATTCCTCTCTTCTTCTATTAGGATGTAAGGAAAATAATTCGAGAGGTCTTTTTGGATTTCAGCCATTCTACTTCCAAGGAGATCCTTTCTCTGAAAAGGTTTCTAAAGACTTGGATATTCCACTCTTTTAGTCTGAATTTTATGAATTTCAACTTTCTATTGAATATGCACATCTTAGTGTGATGATCAACTGTTTCAAAGTTTGGATTTTCCATTTACACTTTTTCAAACTTGAAAGACACTCTTCTAGGGAATTTGTCCTTGCCTATGAGCCTGTAATCCCAACCAACTTCAAATAGGGTGACGATTAGGGTTCAAATAGCTTTATGGTTAGGGTTAAGCTTCAATTTGGGTTAAGGTTCAATTGATTAAAAATAAGCGTCTTGAGAAGAATATCTCTCGACATACTTTACATATATTTTTAAAATATAAATATGCTAGTTTTAAAGATGCGACTTCAACCATTTATGAGGTTCATACTAAAATTAAAAATATAAAATAAAAATAACTTTCATAATAAAAAATTTAAGATTCTAGTTAAAAGTCTCAAACCTTATCTTATATTGCACCACTCTTTCTTTTTTTTTAATTTCTTTCAAAGATGGCTAAACTTTGTCATTTTATCAATAGTAGTTTTATGCTATTTAAGACAACAAGAGAAAAATACATGTTAGAATTGATTGTATAGTTCATGACTCTAATAAAGGAAAAATTTTTATCATGGAGATTATTATTTTAAATGTTTTTCATTTTTTTAAATAAAAAATAATTAAAATATGTATTATCATTAAAGTTGTAGTGTTGATAAAAAATATGTAATATGTAATATTATATTTGAATAATAATAATAAAATCGTATGTATTATTGAAATTGGAGTAAATAAAAAATAAAATACATAATATGTAAAATTATATATGAGAAAACTCTTTCAAATTAAAAATTCAACATCACAACTTTCTTCATTATTATATAAAAATTCAACCATTTACAATACAATAACAAAGTTATATTTTAACATCTATGTGTGTTAAAAAATAGTTTTATAAATTACACAAATATTAAAAATCTAGAAAAAATAAAAGACCATAGATACATATAAAAGGAAATCTAAAAAATGCTAACCTTAACCAACTATACAACATGAGAAGTATACAATATATGTCATCAATAGTGTTTGTTTATCAACTTTTGTGTGTTGATATGTTTATACATTTGTAGTTGGTTTTATAAATTTCATTCACCTTAATTCAATTTTAAAAAGTTTGCATTATTTGAGTTCTAACATGTAAATTAGATAGAATAAAACAAATGAAAACATATAAAGAGGAATGAAATGTAAAAGAGATTGAAATAGTGAATTTAAAAGTATTAAAAGTATAAGATAAAAGGAAAATCATTTTTATAAATAATATAATTAATTTTTTTTTAATAAATTTAAGAATATGGTTTTTTATAAATTTTATTTTAAATAATAATATAACTAAAAAAAAAGTTTTAATAAATTTTATAATATAGGTTTTATAAAATAATTTTATTTTAAATAATAATATAATTAAAAAAATTTCTTGAAAGATATGAATATTGGTTGCAAGTTTGAAACTCTAGTGATATTATTTAGAGTAGAGATAACCTCTAGTTCATAAGTTATAATAATTGTTTGATTCAAATGTATTCATTTAGTTTCAATTCTCTTAAATATCAAATATATATCATATAATAAAGATAAAAAAATAAATCAATTATAAATCTCTACAAATTTATGTGTGCTTTGAAATCACATTTATTATTAGTAAATAAAGATATCTTTATCTTTTATCTATATTTTAGTTTAAAAATACATTGGATCTTAACAATTCTAATAATTTTGAATGAGCTTAATAACTTAGAATTATATATGAGAAATAAGAAAAACCACTTTAAATGGAATCCTTTTAAGTCCATCATGGTGTTATTCTTCTAGTGTTATTCTTATTTTATAGATTCATAGATGTATTTATTAGAATATACTTTAGATTTCTTTATTTAAATTTGTTTATGTTTACTCAAATTATATGGGTGAATCGGTTGGTTAATTAAAACCTTGCTAATATACTTTATGAAGAGCAAATTCTCTTTGGAAATACGATCGAGAAACAAGAAGAGTTTTAATAGATCATCATACTTGATTCAAGATGGTGTCATTTGTGGTTTACTCAATATCTTTTGTTTATTTTTCTTGTTTGTTCTTGATACCCTTCAAATTGTAATTTGATTGTCAATTGGCTTATACCAATATTTCTATATTCTTGGTTTGTAGCAAAGCCTCATCCTCTTAAATATCAATTAAAAGTATTTTTTATTAAAATATATATAGTTCATCAAACATACAAATTGTTAGGCTATTTTTATAGCTATCTCTATTGATGATGATGGCAATTGTGTTGATACAAAATTGTGAGGCTTTTGTTAGTTGTGTTTTTTATTAATTATATTGGCTTAGCAGTTTTCATATTTATTGTGCAGCTTATTATTTTGATATGGTGTGTTCTTTTTCCTCATTAATAAAGTTTTGTGTAATGTCCCTAACATATAATATTAACAAATACTAATTTGTAGATGGAATTCAAACATGACAAAATAGGCACAATAGATATTACTCCACAATATGAAGAGAAATCTAGGATATATGTATAATATATTGACTACAATTCATACAATGATCCGGATTGACTTACAATTGCTTCCACAAATCAAATAGCAACAATACCACTTTCTTACAAAATCTTTGAAGCTCAGATGCAATCCTTGGATGAGAATTCCCTCAAGAACCAAAGGGGTTTTGTCCTCTAATTATAGTGAACACTAGGTTTTCGTCCAATAAACACAACTCCTATGGGTTTTCGTCCACATAACGAAATAGAACACAATTGTCCCAAATTTACAATAGAATGACAAAGGAATTTGATGCCTTTACATGAATTGGTTTCCTTACATTTATATGCTAACATTCCTATTTGAGGAACATGTAGGCCTTGAGCCCAATCAACACCAAAGCCCAAAATTTGAATTCCCAACACGCTACATTAGGTCGGCCTTAAGGCCAATGTAGATTCCTTTGGAATAGGTGTGTGTCTTCTGTAGAACCCATCCACTTGGCTTGTCTTCCTCATTCCAACTTCACGAAACTTCCTGTTACTTTCACATGATCACGCAATGTCTTTATGTAGTGGGGTGGATGCCCGATTGACTACTTGATTGGAGCTTTACAAGCGATATCTTTCCAGCATCCTCCCTTCTTGAGTTTTGGATATGATGTGCAAGTGCCCTCATAGGTGTTATGTTCCAAACCACACACCTGAACATGCTCCTGCGGAGGAATGTAGAGGGATTCCCGGAATTGACTCTATCCTGGTATAGTGAGCCTGAATTGGCGATCTTCTGATGGCGATATCTTTCCGATAGATGATCCTTTTCCCACGAGCTCCAAATATGTTGTGGGGCCTTTTATTACAGATGCTATGTCCCAAACCGCAAATTGAGATGAGCTCCTGCGGAGGAATGTAGTAGAATTCCTAGATTCCACTTTGCAACTGTCTTTCCCAAAAAAGGGACATGACAAATCCTCCCTTCTCAAAATTGCTTGTCCTCAAGCAATGCAAATTTGGATGCTCTAGGATTTCAGGTCCTTCCTAGGTAGCATCTTCAATTGGCAAGTACTTCCAACAAACAAGATACTCGGTTATATTCCTGTTCCTTAGATTTTTTACCCAGTATCAATCGACTTTGGTGGAAGGACTAGAAGTAGTAACCCGGATGACTCCAAACCTTGGCGGTTGTCCAATATTTCTCGGCGCATTTTCCTATGATTGACAGTTTGAACTAGAGATGGCACCTCTAGTCTTCAGTGTCTATTTGGCATAAAATATTTTTTGCTACATGGTCTGTAAGTGTTAAGCCAAAACTCACCCACTTTGCTTGGTGTAATCTTTTCCAAGACCTTGCTCACTTGGGGACCATCCAGGACCCTTGTTGCCCTTTGCCCACATTGGGCGAGACTAAGTCTTTCAAAGCACACCTCTTCTAATTTTACGAGTTCAATAGTTGTGGAATTGGTTCTTGACTACTTCAGTAGGTTTCAAGCGAGCCTTTTCACGGCATATACTAGGTGCCAGAAAGCTTCAGTGGTATGCCGTTGGCACACTATCGGTGGAGATCCTCTTGATTTAGAAGATAGAAATGCTATATTTGCTCATAACCAAATTGATAAATTTGTTTCTTTATATTCTAAAGCAGTTATTTGTTCTAATGTTCTTTTGCAGATTCAAGTGCAAGCTAACAAAGTTGTGCTTGAATTTTCTCACCTTCAGGAGCTTTTGGACCATTGGGGCAATGCCCCTTATACTGTGGTGCATGTGCCCCCGCCCACTTCAACTACCGGGGTCGATTAAGCCTTCTCCAGGCCAGCTCAGTGGCTTTGCCAGTGACTCTGTACTCCTCCTTAGGCTCCTCCTCGTGTGGCTCCCTCTCGTGGTGCCTTCTCCTCCTCTGGCAGACACGACCCTAGGGTGGCCCATGCAGGAGAGGGAGATGAGAACAACAACTGCCTTTGGGTGGCCTTCTAGTAATGCTTTTGGTGGTGGTTTTAGTTGGCCGGATGCTACTAAATGGTTCTTGTGGTTGGATTTAGAAATCTCACCTTGCCGGGAGGACAAAGATAAAGAGAAAGATGACAATGGTTGGGCTCCCCTTGACGTCATTCCAAACCCTGCAGATGTATGGGGGTAGAATTCGGATGATAGGGACCCTCTGCCCTCTACTGGTACTGCTATGCCCCTTGATGGCTTTTTATTTTATTATGTTTGTAATGTTTCTTGCTTTCTGGGCTCGGCCCATGTGACTTTGAACTTCTGGGCTCTGCCCATATGACTCTCAGGGTGCGCCTTTTTACCACCCACCTTTTTTTTTGTGAATATGTATTTCTATCTTTAATTTAATATAGATATATGCCTATTCATCAAAAAAAATACTTGAATCAACTCCTTTTTTTCATCTTTAGCCCTTTGATGAACTTCCATTAATCTGGAGATTGCCTTCTTGATAGATGCCCAATCTGGACAATTAGAATATTTCCATTAAATGTTGCAAGCGATGTGAACGCTAATTATATTTAAAGGTAACTTAATAGTTTTAACTTTTTACATCTCTTTCAAAATTACTAAACAATTTATGTAGTTTGACGAACTAGGCAATTGAAGATATATCAAAGCTTGATGATTTTAATGGTTCTCCCTTCATTAGCTTGGCCCATTGCTCTTGAACATTATGACCATTTGCCTCAGAATCTTCAAAAAGCTTGAAAACAAAAGCTATCACCCTATTGCCCAGGTTGCTTCCTTGTTAAACTGATGGCTTCTTTTTTTTCTTTGTTTTCCTTGGTAAAAGGGCTTTAGTCCCAATTTATACTTACGTAAAATTCTTTCAATACCATAAAAAAATTATGTATCAAAAGATGATTTTAAAATCTCTTCAAAAAAGTGTTAGAATCGGTAAAGGCAGCAATCAACAGTTAGAGAAACCGCTTGCTGAGTAAACTATACCTGATGTTAGCAGTAGATATCCCCAAATATTCTCTCTGTTGTCCCAGAATTCCTTCACTGATATTAAAGTATATTAAATGATTGGAATGATGTCATAAGTTAGGTCAACTTTGGATATCAAAGGAGATTAATTTCTGATGCAGAGCACTAATCACTCCAGTCAGCAACTAATGCTTATTTTTTGCAGTAATAAGTAACAAAAGATTGAAAAGGGGAGGTTTATGCATTAAAATCAAAATTTTCTAGATGATATTATAAGTGGGTTCAATGATGTCATAAATGAGGCTGAGTTTATATACAACTCTTTTCTTGCTAGTAGCCTCTCCACTGGTTTGAACAGGAAGTTGATAATAGGAGTCTAAGACTCAATGAATGGTATAGATTTATTAGGACAATCAAACGTCATAACAGTTTCCTAGCATGCATCTGTAGCTTCTATATTATTCTTCCATGGTTGTCACGTACCACCTTTATTCACATTGTAACATAATATACATTAAATTTAAATTTTTGAATTTTATATTACCTATATTAGAAGGCCTAGTAAAACAATTCTGTGCACTCCTTGATTGAGATTCTTTTAGATCATATACAATAGGACTTTTCTCTGCTCCTAGTAAAGAAATATATTTATTGGTCTAAGTCAAAGGAAAACATCAACGATCACATTTTATACCTTGATATTACTTCAGGTGAGTAAGTGCCTAGATTGATAAATCAATTTATCATGGAAACACATAGAATAGAATTTTAGACCATTTCATAAATCTAAAATCAGGGTCTTTTTAGTGTTTCTGTTCTTGCAGCATAGTAGCATGCGTTAAATTATGTTTTGTTTAGGACTGTTGCCCCGTTTGAACTTTTGAGGTATGACTCTTTCCACCACTTTTTTATGATTGGATCTATTTTATAAAGTAATATAGACACTTATTCATCAAAAAAATCAGAGAAAAAAAAATACATTTGAATGAATTTCAATATCTTGATCTTATTCCTAATTTCTAAGGATTTAAAAGATACATCTTTAAATTAGAAAGGAAGTTAGACCTCATTTTCATTAAGATACTTCTATAGAATTTTTTTATAAACATACTTGTAGTAGAAAATTTTGAACAAGAAGAATAAGACAATAATAATGTTTTATTTAAATGTTCACAAAAGCTTTCCTCCATAAACATACTTCAAACCAAGATTTTTTGAACCACCATAGAGAAGAGTAAGGAAATAATAATATCTTAATTGAATGTTCACAAAGGCTTTCCAGAGATCCATTGTTTGAACATTCCAAATGCTTCGTTAGGCTTGTATTCTGGCGCTGTATGTCCAGCTCCCTATAAACAAATTGATTCATTATTAGATCTTCAATATCTTAGATTAATCATCCCTTAATTGAGATAAAAGGCATGGCTTTCGATTCAAAGATATAATTAAACAAGCTTCTGAAAACTCTAACTAAAAGTAGGATTAGAACTTTCACCTTCACAGTCGCAAATGTTAGGTTGTAATCATAAGTTCTTGTGTATCTAGACACCACATACAGCAGACATCATTATTTACTTATAGTATAAATAAATAAGCATAATTTTGCACATACCACAGACTTAAATCTTTCCTTTCATTGGTATTGAATAGAAAGCAACTAACTCTATATTAGGTTACTAAGTCCATTATTAAGAATTTGTGTAGTCTTACCCAGCAACCTGTCCATCTACAAACCAAGACCTCCATCCCTCAACTATTGGATATCCTAATGATCTAATCCACGCCTCAGTTCCAACGTATGGTATAAGCAAATCATGATCGCCACTGTTACGACATTCAGATACATCAAAGTCAATCTAATGCAGTGGTGAGTATTGAGCTTATAATGATACATGACAGCTCTAAAATAACTGCAACCACAAGTAACTTCATATCGGATGAGTTGAAAGCCTTCTAACAAACATGGCAAGTAAGCAAAAAGATTTTATTCGTATAGTAGCACTTTACCTGTAGATCAAAGCACGATAACCTCTCTTGGTTAAATTTCTGTGATATATAATCACACTTGTGATATCACGTTTATATATAAAACGAGGAGTACATCTTACCCACACCCCTGTTATGAACTCCTATAAAAAAAAATGAAGAGAAAGAAAGCAAGCAGTGGCCATTAATTTCTCATTAAATTGTAATATATGAACATATAATTATAACTCATAAAACAAGAACAGTTAACAAAATGATAGATAACAGATTATAACACTCGAAAACATATATGTGCAATGTGAATCCACACATGATTGTGAGAATTTGACAATGTAGTTGTTAAACTTTTTTGTTCATAACATTCACATTCTATTTGTTGCTTGTGTATTTGCATATATTTTCGATAAAATTGTAATTATAATTCCCGAATTTGTTAGGCACTTGCTAGACTATCTAAGTACTGAGCCAAGCTAGGTCATTTGATGTTTTGTACACTAAGCTGTGAGTTTCTAATTGAGGAACATCTAAAAACAATCTTACATTAGCCAAAAACATTTTCTTTCATGTTTGTTCTGTTTGCAAGTCTTCAATAAATATCATAGTCATCTTCCTCTTCCGCAAAGATCAATTATTATTACAATGTTTCATTTTTGTTGTAGTCCACATTAGAATATCCAAATTTTTTAAAAAAATTCTCCTATGTCGTGTCACATTTGTATCACAAAACTTTCAAACTCATACCAAAGCTTCAAGGAGGTGCATTCTACAAGGCTGCGTAATTATATTTTGCTTATTGGCTAATGCTACGTGACTAATCAAATTCATTTGAAGAAGGTCTAGTTCAATTTGCATCAAATATTTGAATCCCACACCAATTCCTACTCTCAAACATAAGATTATTTGTCCTAGGGAGGTTGATGGTTAATACCAAATTGAATTTTAATGCATACTCATCTTAAGAGGGATCATCTACACATTTCCTTATGAAGAAAAATATAAAAATCATCTAATATTGGTCGCATGCTTCCTACTACTTGTGCATAGGGTAGTGTACAACATTTTAGGTTGATGCCAAGACATTTCATCCTTTCTTGTTATAAAAGATCACTCATCATATTGCAAGATTGGGAGCAAGGAGTTAGGTTACCATTAGCTCAGGGAAGTTTGATAGCAAACTCAATATAACATAGAGGAACATAGAACATCGTATTGTATATTAGCTCAAGATACATCAGATTGAGGAACCACATGATAATTTTCTTGTAATTCATTGAATTTCAAAGGCTTATTGTGAGTCCTTACAACATAATCTATTAATGTAATTAACACTATGAATCAATTTAAAATCATTATTTGTTTCATATTATGTGTGTTTATATTCCATTATTTGAGTTTTGTGAGAGTTTTATGTGAAGTCTACCTGGTTGGATAATTCTTTATCTCTTTGTCCATGAATAGTTCTTAATCTCTTTGTCCACAAATGTACCTATTTTTTTCCAAACTTTCCTAGTCTGATAGACTTGCCAAACTCATTGGGACTCTGAGTGAAACTCAGGTGTATAAAAGCTCTTAAATTTTTTTTAAATGAAATTCTAAACCTTAAACATTGAAAAAGATATAGAGCTAAAGCATATTACTACTCTATGGATTCAACACTTGCTTTTTTGAAGTGTTTGAAGTTTATACTCTTGGAGCTCAATTTAAAAAAGATTAAATTGTGAAAAATGGCATGCACCATGAAGGTATGTGTGGTCTCAAATGCCTTAATTTGGACTTGGTGGTGGGGGCTTCACACCTTGACCCTACCTTATGTCATGATATGGAGAGAACCAAGGGAAATATCTCCCAACATCACTAGGAACTTTACCATTGAACCCCAACAAGGAACATTTCCCCTTGACCTCACTAGGAAATTTTCCCAAACCCTCACTCTAGTTTTAGAAAATAAAAAGTAAAAAATCATATTTGGGCATACCAAATAAAAAAGAAACATTTTTATTCTCTTGATTTTTTTTAATTAAATTATATGTAATTGAATTATATTTGTTCCAAGTTAGTCCTAATCTCGAGTAATGCTACTATAATTATATTAGCATTGTAGGCTTGCATGTGATATGAGTATAGGACCCCACACATAGCTGGTGATGCTAATCCAATTGATACAAGATGTTCTCTACCATAGTTCACGACTCAATATTATGATTTATGTTTTTTATGTGATGGATATCAGAATCCATGAGTTTGGTACATCTAAAACACTTGAGAATGTTTATATTTAAGAAATGTTATTTTCTCAAATCCACTTTTGTACTCATTTGATTGATGTACACATGTATATGATCAACGTAAATTCTAAATATTTAGTTTATTATTTATTAAAAGTTTATTTAGTGAAGGACACTTAGTAAAAGATTCAAATCCTTAAAAAAATGGTTTTTGACTTACCGAGTCTTTGCAAAGTTTGAGTGGCAAGTTCAAGTCCAAATAAAGATCAATCCATTGAGTTTGTGTCAATTCCTTGTTGTGTAACCATGTTCTCCATGTAACTAATACAAATACAAACCTTGAAACTTGTGGGACAACCTATTTTTTACCTCGAAATCACATATTTTAGAAAAAATAGTAACTTAAGCTTAGAGGGGTTCCATCTAAGGGGAGTTGATTGAATAAGTTTATTACAAATACCCTTGAATAGAACCCCACTAGGATTAAATCAAACCCTTGACAAAGTCCCCTCCACAACTATAAAAATGCTATAAAAAAAAATACTTCACCTTTTGGGGGATCAAATGGAGACATTTGGAAATGTCATTTGTAATTATGTAGCGCTTAGTATTATCTTTTCAAAAATTATAATTTGTATATTACATTTATTAATTTTTTTTAATAAATGTAAGTCCATTACAAAAAATAATGACCTCAATTGAAGACACAAGAATAAATAACATTGTTAAAAAATATAAAAAAATGTACTACACTCCAAATAGGTTTCATTAGAATTTATTATTATTATTATTATATGCTAAGATAAATGTGTTATGACATAATATAAGTCTAAAGTTTTTGTTAGTCATAATTAAAAAATTAATAATAAATAAAATATGTAAATAAAAATTTACCAAAAATATATATATGCTCAAGACATTGGAGTTAATAATCTAATTCTAGAAAATCATGGAATTTTTTATTCTAGTGAAAGTTATGCAATATGGAATAATGTCACTTAGTAAAAAATAGAAGAAAAACATAAATATGATTGAAATAACTTTTTTCTTTAATTTAAATTGCAACTTGAATCTAAATAAAAAAATTTATAATGCATTTGTTTAATCATCCTTAAATTCTTGACTATTTATTCTTTATAATTGATAGAAAATAAAAATATTGAAAATGATGATTTTTCATAATTTCACTTAAGTCAAAAAGTGGAACACACTATTGTGGGATCATCTCTATCAGAGTTCATGAATCAATGCCATGATTTTTTAATGCCAAGTTTAATGACCTTTATTTTGAGACTCAAGATTTTTTTTAATTGTTAAAAAAATGCACTACACTCCACAAAGATGTCTTTGTTTCATGAAAAATAATAATTTAATTTTGATATATATGCTAAAATAAATGTGTTATGGAATAATATAGGTTTGAAATGTTAAGAGTAATCATGTATTAGCTAATAATTTTATTTCATGCACTTAAACTAAACTTAGGAGTGTTTTTTCTCTTACGAGAGTGAGCTATTATTAGATCATTTTGTCTCATCACATAGGATGACGAAACTCATCATGATCTATTCCCTTTATTATTTAGGGTTTGTTCTTATATGCACTCTCCTTCATTGTTTTATCACTCGAAGACTCTTGAAGCTTTTCATTATGTAAGTTTTTCTAGTTGAAAATATAACATATTATTGTTTGCAGCTCTCTTGTGCGGAAGGTATTTTTGTTCGGTATTTGATCCTACATCTTGTGTTCTTCACAAATCTAACATGGTATTAGAATGTGGATTCAACAAACCCCTTCTCGATTTTTTAGGATTTTCTTCAACAAGGGTTATAGGAGCAAATCTAGAATCTTCTTTGCTTTTTTGCAATTTTTAGAGTTGGGTGAATTTTTGGTGCTTTTTGGTGTGAAAAGAACCTCACCATTGCATTCAAGAGGTCAAACAGATGAATTTTGATATAAAATTCATAATATTTTGGCGTTGGGATATTTTGAGGCAAATTTTTTTGCCACAAGGGCCTATACGGTCCTTGTACAACCTTCATACGAATCTTACAAAAAGAACAAAAAAACTAGTGTTTAATATAGCGCTATTGCTATATATAGTGGCCAACACTATATTAGCGCCTACCAGCCAACGACCAACAACTCGTCATGACCTACTAGCCATTATGTGGCAGTGGCTAAGTGGTTGCAATGTCATCGACGATGCATCTTCCCCTCACAACCCATCCACCACTCTATCAATGATGAGGTGGTGGGGATTTTTTTTTAAAACCATTCAATGCTACCCTAGGGTTGCATGGGTGACTAGCACCCAACCCCTAGGGGGCTAAATTTTTATTTTTATTCTTTTGTAACTTAAGAAAATTTGGAAAATCATGATAACTTCTCAAAGTTCAAAATTGAGAAAACAAGATATCATCGAAAAGCTAGTTCCAAGCACTATCAAATGGTGTTGGTTTATTTCTCATGTTTTTCCATTGGTACATTTTATCACCTATCAAAGTCATATATGTTGTTTTCACTCTCGAGCTCATAACTTTTGACCAATTTCTCTATTTTTTCTGATTCTAGAGGTGTTGGAAAGGTCTTTTAGATCTCTTCACATCTATCTATGCACTTTTTCTAGATTTTTTCTCTAGGTACATTTAATTCTTTTTTTTTGTGTTTTCACATTATGGTGAATCACTTGGACTCTTTAGCTCATAGAAACTTTTTGTTTGTGTGGGATGACTTTTTTAGGGTATTCTACATGTATTTCTAGCTTTATGTCCTATTTGAGCATTTTAAAAAAATTACATGTAATTTATCTTTCGTAGATGCACTGAGATAAAGTGCCACTCTAGTGTATACTTTTTGGGGATTTCAAACATCTTGTTGTGCCTTTTGTAATCACACTATGATATAAAGTGTCATAAGGGGTTGTGTAGGCCTTTTTATTTTCAATCACACCTTTGTCAAGTGAGTGTTCCTTCCATGACAACATCAAAATCTAGTGATTATTGTCTCATGCATGTGTGCCTTAATTTCGACACCCTTTGTCAATTGTAGGTACTTTCATGTGCATGTTCAAATATTTTTGGTTCTCCTTCATACACTTGTTAGTGACACACAGTTTCAGTGTACCTATCATGGCTCTTCCTTGTTTGCATTATGGGGGGTTTCTACTATTGGTGCTAATGCTTATTTGGTTTCATTTTGGAGTGAACTATGTATCTAGTTCTTGTTTCTATGTACTAGACAAATGCAACAGATGGTTACCCATATATTTTGTGAGATGAAGCATTTACTATATGGACACTCTTGCATTCCTTTTTTTGGAGGCGACCTTTTATTTTCACTTGATTAGTGTTCTTCAAACTTTTGTTACCTGTATTTTTTACTTGCATCTTGCATGGCTGAGTAGTGTCATTGGGGTCACTCATGCAGATTCATGTTCCATTTGTATCTTTAATTTTTAGATGTTTACCTTTGTTTTCCATCTGATTCAAGTAGTGTCGTTGGGGGTACTCATGCAAATTCTTATCTTCTTGATCCTGATCATCATATGTTTCAGATGAGGTTCTTCATTTTGAAGCACTATAGCAATCATCATTCAACAATTATCTACAACTTAAATGTGTGCTTCAACAATATTCTTCATGTGTAATAGCTAATAAATAATTAATATTTAATTAATTATTAAGCTAATTTCATTTCATGCACTTAAGCTAAACTTAGGTGTTTTTTTTTTTCTGTTACTAGAGTGAGCTATTATTATATCATTTTATCTCATCACATAGGATGATGCAACTTGTCTTGATCTAATCCCTTTCTCATTTAGGTTCTTCTCTTATAAGAACTCTCCTTCATTGTATTATCACTAAAAGAATCTTGAAGCTTTTCATTTTCTAAGTTATTTTAGTTGAGGATATAACATATTATTGTTTGCAACTCTCTTGCATGGAAGGTGTTTTCGTTCATTGTTTGATCCTAAATCTTGTTTTATTTATAAATCTAACATAAAGTTTATGTAAGTTATAATTCAAGAATTAATAATAAATAAAATATCTAAATAAAAAATTACTAAAAAATATCTAGACACTAGATATTCGAGTTTATAATATAATTATAAGAAATTATGAAAAAAAATAATTTGTAGTGAAACTTATGAATATAGAATAATAACAATAAAAATAAAAATAAAAAAAATGATTGAAAATAGAAATAATAAATATAATGATTGAAATAATATCTTTAAATTAAATCACATCTTAATTTAAATAAAAAATGTCACAATAGTGCATTAGTTTACATCATCCTTAAATTCTTTACTATTTGTTCTCTATAATTGATCAAAAAATAAAAAATGCTAAAAAAAATGATTTTGAATGTCTCATTAATCCAAAAAATGGAAAGCACTATTCCAGGATCATCCCTACCATAGCTCATGACTCCATGTTGTGATTTATAATTTTGATGTCATAGATATAATAACCCATGAATTTTGTACAACTAAAACACTTGAGAGTGTTTATATAGTTAAAAAAATTGTCATTTCCTTCAACTCAAATACACTTTTCTACTCATTTTCCCAATGCATATTTATGTACATGTGATTAAAGTAGATTCTAATTTATTAGTTTTTTATGTTTTAAATTACCAATATATATATAGAATTTAAAAATTTTATCATTTCAATAGCCAAAATATTTCTTCATAATTATTAATTTTATATGCTTATATAGTGTATGTAGTATTATTACCACCCACACACTCATCCTTACAACATAGATTGCATGTATCTTTGTTATGTGACGAGCCTAGTTTTTGGTCCAATTTTGGGTAGAATCTATAGTTTATTTGCTGGCAGATGTCATGGAATTTAATGTTAAATGTCGATATTTTCATAATGTTTCCCTCAAACTATTGACATTGGACTTAATCCTATCCCTACAAGCTTTAATGACATTTGAATAATATGTGATTATCTATATTGATTTTGCATTTTGGATTATGCAGATGTATTAAGGTGGTTATAGATCACACTTATTATCGTCTTGACTTCTCATACCATTTAATATGCTGGATTAAGGAAGACCGCAGCCTATTGGGCATACATCCATAGCGTCTGATAAAGGAATCCTCCAAGTCAAGGAGGCCCGATGACAAAAGATTCTTCAGCCTGGCCCGGAATATAACTTACTTGCTTATAGTGGACTTTAATGATTAACGAGCATGCAGGCTGCTAGTGAGCTAAATCCAGCATTTGGACACCGTATTGTACGTAGATTCCATACACGTGTAACCACCATGCTCTATTTCCTTTTTCCCTAAATATCGTCATCCAGGTTGTAGGTTGTTGCCTCATTTTAGTTGTTAGTATAAATAATGATCTGGTACTCTCTAAAAGAGTTTGCATGATTTGATATTGTACCACTTAATTTCAAATTAATAGGGTACATTCACTCTTTTGTACTGGTGATTCACGATTAGATAAAATAAAGTTATGAGTTCGAGCATTTGAGTTCTTGTTAGTTTAGAGGATACTTATCCAAGGGGGGGCACTTGGTGAGTAATCCATCTTCTTAGTTTAGCATTAGTTTAATGTTGCTTTTTGTTTAGTACTTAGTTGAAATCTGGC
>VDFB02359136.1:0-12491 GCA_007258455.2 Sequoia sempervirens
ATGTAAAATCATCTCTTTGGAGCATGAGGCAGGCCCACTTAAGAGGATGGTTTCTCTCCACAAGGGTTGTACAGTGCTTGTTAATGTTAAAATTTCTCACTTACATTCAAAAAACAATTGTGACATCAAATTTTGTGTTTGATTTAAAGAAAAGGAACACATCAAAACAAACATTGAACAAGAGGGTCAAACCAAGAACCCTTTGAGTTAGTGTATACTTGTGAAAGAATCCTTATGTTTGAACTCCTTGAAAGGATTTATCCTTAAATGATTTTGAACATTTTGATTTTTATTTTCAGGGTGCATTAATCAAATTAAATACTTTGGTAACTATGACTTGGGTGTTGTGATTTCACAACTTAAGCTATAGACTTCAGGTCACATAAAGTCCATGCTTTTGAGTTAGTCCAGTGCTATTATATCATTTTCCATACTCAAGAACACAAAGGAAACAAACACACAGAGGTTACAAATTGCCATTCCAACTCACAATATTTTTGCTAAAACACTTACGAGAAAAACAAATTGAAGTTGTTTATAAGGTCATTGCTTGAAAAAAACACTTGGAAAATTAGATTGGTCACAAAAGTCTCACACCCATTATTCCCATACTACTTCTTTAAATCAAAATCCAACAAAACATTAGGATCATTCCTCCACTCAAAAAGCCTATGATATCAATAGTTACTTGAAACCCACAGATAGTTCAAGTATCTTTCCTACAACATATTCTCTGGACAAAGAAATGGAATATCAACCCTAGTTCCTCAACATTTTGATTTCCAAAAAGTATCCACATTCCAAAACAACACTCAAGCCTTAGGTTTTTTATTTATTTTCATAGCAAACCACCCCATATTACCACACCTTATGACCATTTAGCGACCCACAACTCTCGTTCAACAACTAGGCCTTGTACCACCTATTATTCAACCTAACACACATTGAAAGTGCCCAAACCAACATCATAAGTAGTTTGAGAACCTTCATTTTTGAGAAAAATGAAACACCCCACCAATTTCTCACTGCATCCATCATCTTAAATGAGGAAGAAGAAAAAACAAACATAGCAGTTCGAAGACCCATATTACTACCTCCTGCATGGAAATAGGTATTGAGTGACCTTATGATAGGGTATTAAACACCATAAACCACCTTACAACACCATTTACACCTTATGACCATCTAGAAACATACCACTCTAGTTCAACAACTAGACCTTGTAGCACCTATTATTCAACCTAGTCTCACGCACATTGAGGGTGCACAAACTGACATGATAAGTAGTTTGAGAAACTTTACATTTGAGAAAAATGAAACACCCCATCAGTTTCTCATTGCATCAATCATCTTAAATGAAGAGGAAGAAAAAGAAAACATAGTAGATCAATCATATCAACAACACTGAATCACAACAAAGGTCAACCCCTAACAAGAACAACTATCCTAAACGCAAGTATACACAATTATCTAAACCTGTCGAAACAATCACGAAGAAATTGGTAGAGTCAAACCTGATAACGTTTCCTAACTTTGAAAACTACCAAGAACCACAACAGAAACCATCCTGGAACAATGAGAACAACCTTTGTGACTTTCACAAGATCAAAGGACACAAAACAACAAAATGCATGAGGCTCAAAAAAAATTATCCAATACCTTATAGAGAACGATACCATATCTGTTGAGGTACCGGCTAAAGTAGCAGGAACTTAAGATGCTCACAAAGAACCCTATGCAGAACTAGGATCGCCAGAAGAGAGGAACACCGCTAAAAGGGAGATAAAAGATGCACAAATGTGCAACATGCACCTATTCAAATGTGAGGTAAAACTTCGATAAGTTGACCCACCCATCATCACCATCCAAGAAGGGCGAAGTCGCGGTGTAGATCACCGCACCCGTGGAAGTCACAATCAAGAATTACATCCCAATCTAAGGGGAAAAACCTGCTTAGCTAGCGGGGGAGGTACCAGCAGAGTATAATCATACAGATCTACTTAAAAGGAGCCAGCCCCCACACTTATTTCTATCTTGGAACTAAAGGGGTTATCCTGCCCTTACATAGAAATCTTAGAGAAAGCTTTATCAGAGTCATCTGTTCTTGAAGATATAGATATCAAACAATTTCAAGCTATGGTAGACCATATCACTAATAATCTTCTCACCTTCTCAGAACAAGACCTATCGTCGTAGTCATCTCATAAACGTGATTTACACCTTGAGGTTATCATTCATAAGAACAAGGTTAAAAGAGTCTTAGTAGATGGAGGTGCTGGTTTGAACATTTGCACCCTTCAATTGATCAAAATTCTAGGCTATTCAGAGGATACTATTGAGAAGACAAAGAGTACCACCATCAAGGCATATGATGACCAAGAATGGGTATCACAAGGCATCATTGCACTACCCATCCAAGTGGGCCCCTTCATTGCAAAAACTACATGCTAAGTCTTAGACCTAGATCTTCCACCGGCATACTGCGCCCAGTCAACCACTGGATCCGATCCTTAAAATTTGTAAGCTTCAACCTACCATCCAGTAGTAGCCAAAGTTTCACGCTTTCGAGGGTAAGAAGTTACTTACTATCCATGAGAGATCTTGGGGCCTTTTTTGCTACTACAAAGGAATCTTGGGGAGAGGCCCAGAAGAGTTCTATAAAAGATCCACATATGCAGAGAATGACAAAGGGGGACCTGCACTTCTACCTTGTTTGTTGACCCATCATCCCACTTTGCATCTACCTGGAAATGAAATGAAAGAACTTATTGTGTAGAGCATACCCGACATCAAAGCAGTGATCCAGGATGATGGTTATGAAAACTATAAGCTAACAAAGGATACTTTTATGTTGGAAGAGTTACCTCTTTCTCCCAAATATCATGGGAAACCCACATCTAGCAACAACGTACCTAAAACCATCAAGATGGCATCTACTTCCTTCACCAAGTGGGGGGACTTGAACAAATAAGATGTTAATGAGGAAGATATCTCTAAACTGCTATATCAGGACGAAAGACCTATTCCTGTTCTTCCCATGGAAGATGATAACAAAGGCTTATAGCTAATGAAGGGCATGGACTATACCAAGAATGAGAAACTGGGATAAAATGATAATGGTTTTCTAGAACCTATCGTTCCTGAGAAACATCCAAAGAATCTTGGCTTAGGTTGTAATACTAGCAAGGTTACCCTTATTGGCAAAGGTACTTCCGCTAAACGGGTTGAAGCTTCTTCTTGGTTACCAACATCGCGTGATACAACCCTAGATGACTTCTCCCTTGATGTTGTTGATATATTTGAGAATAACTCCCTCTTCATGATATATACATCAACCTTCACCCCAAGCAACCAACCAAATGAAATACGCCTAGTATACCTGCAACTCATTGACTTGGACCAACAAGGACCACTTATTCTAGGTTTATTTGAAAATGATGAAGTGATATTAGAATTCATGGGATTCTGTGACAACTTACCATGGGAAGATCACAAGGCAGGTTTTGACATAGAGCTAGACATAGGAGCATACTATGGGGAGACAAATGAGTCCTACAGTTGCAAAATTGATAACATGCAACTAACTTGCCGATATTTGAGTGAAAACCTCTTTAAGGAACCCAAGGATGAGCAATTCAATCTCCCCCTTAGTGCAATATATCTAGAGGAATTAGTCGTGTTAGCAAAAAAGGCCACACCAGTCAATGTGGGAACAAAAGAAGCACCCAAAATCACTTTCTATGCCGAATCCTTGTTGGATGAAGAATAGAAGAACCTGGCAGCATTCCTAAAAGAGTGAATAGCTAAATTTGCATCGTCATACATAGATATGCCAGGGCTTGATCCAAAAGTATTTGTGCATCATCTAGTAGTCTATCCTGAAGCCAACCAGTAAAACAAAAGTTAAGGAAGATGCACCCTCAGGTAGCACTCTTGGTCAAACTTGAGCTACAAAAGCTTCTTGACGTTGTATTTATCTGACTGATAGATTATCCTGAGTGGGTTTCAAACCTGGTACCAGTCTGAAAACCCACTTGGGGCATCAAAATATGCATTGATTTCAAAGACTTAAACAAAGTATTCCCAAAGGATGATTTCCCTCTTCCTAACATCGACATCATATTGGACTTAACAACAGGGCATGAAATGCTCACTCATGGATGGTTTTTTAGGTTATAATCAAACCATGATCGCCAAGGAGGATCAGCACAAAACTGCATTCACTTGTCCATGGGGGATATGTTACTGGAACGTGATGCCATTTGGGTTGAAGAATGTAGGAGCCAATTATCAAAGAGAAATGACCCTTATCTTTCATGATATGATCCAAAAAATAGTTGAAGATTATGTGGACGATATTTTGGAAAATCCAAGTAAATAAGTGAGCACATACAAGTCTTAGGACCCATCTTTTCCAGACTTGAAGAATACAAAGTAAGGTTAAATCCAAAAAAGTGTCTTTGAGGTAACATCAGGGAAAGTTCTTGGCTATATCATCTTGCAAAGAGGGATAGAAATTGATCCAGCAAAGGTAAAAGCCATCCTCGACATGGAACCATCACAAACACTAAAGCAGATGAGAGGATTACAAGGATGATTACAATCCATCAGAAGGTTCATTGTGCAACTATTAGATAAAATCCATCCTTTCTTGCATCTTCTACATAAAGGAATAACTTACAAGTGGGATGAGAAGTGTGATAAAGCTTTCTAGCAGATCAAAGACTATCTATTGACACCTCCAGTGTTCATGCCACCAATATTGAACAAACTATTGATCCTATATATCTCAGCATCATCAACAACACTAGGTGTTCTTCTAGCACAACATGATGAAAATGGGAAGGAAAGGGCTATCTATTACATCAATAGGACCTTAGTGTCAGGCTATAAAATGAACTATTCGTCCATTGAGAAAGCCTGCTTAGCATTGGTTTTTGCTTCACAAAAATTCAGACACTACTTGTTGTCACATCAAATCAAACTCATTGCAAAGATTGATCCATTGAAATACTTGTTATCCTAAGTAGTTCTCACTGGGCGAATGGATAAATGGGTGATGATCTTGACAAAATTTGGCATAGAGTATGTGGAGCACAAGGAAATCAAAGGACAAGTGGTCACAAACCAACTAGCAGAAGCACCTATCTATGTAGAGAACCCATTGATATCTGAATTCCCTGATGAATCAGTGTTCCTTGTCAATCTCACAAATTAGTGGAAAATGTAATTTGATGGATCATTCACCTAACACGGATCAGGAGTGGGTATTCTCTTCATCACCCCTCAAGGTGATTGCACCCCAAAGTCATATAGGCTATCATTTATGTATACTAACAACATTGTTGAGTATGAAGCCCTAATCATAGGTCTAAGGATAGCAGTTCAATGGTAGATACAAGAAATAAAAGTCTATGGAGACTCACAACTGGTTATCAACCAAGTCAATGATGACTACCAAACTAAGGATGATAATGATTTGTAATTAAAGGGCTACAAATAATTTTCACTTTACTCTCAACTACATAATTTATCTTGATCCAACAAAATTACATGGTTATGAATCTTAACCGTTGAATTACGACAAATAAAGTTCACTTATACTTTATCCAGATTCAAGAGACATAAACTAACTATTTAATTATCATAAATAGGAAACTCAAAGAATCAAAATACTGAAAGAATTATGAGACAGAGAAGAAATAGAGATATCACACTTGATAACGAAGTTCGCTCAATTTGAGCTACGTCTCCAGGTCCGCTTCTCAATGTCGGACCACTTTATTGATATCGCCAAGCAAAAGCCTTCTTACAATATCAAGCTCCAAAAAAACTCGCATAAAACTCCTCACAATCTCTCACTCTCAATTTTACATTTTTTGGTGTACAAAAACGCGGCAATTCTCCAAAAACTCTCAAAGTTTTCTTGCACCCAAGGCATAAAATTCCTCAACTCCTGGATATCTCAAAAAGCGGCGAAAGATCAAAACACTACGCCATAAAATTTCGCTAATGAGCTCAACCGTCGAAACAAATAAATAACGCTGTCTCCCATTTATAAGGCCTTGCTCGGTTTTATTGGGTTTTACCAATATTCATTTTGTTGGTTTTGTTCGTATATTATATAAATTATTTTGAACTAATAAGTGAACAAAAGAATCAGCCATATAAAAAGAATCACCTTATATTAACCATAGAATTATTTTCGGGCTTAACAAGTGTTTAAAAGAATCACCACCCTTATAATAACATTAAAATCCTTTTAAATAATTTCTAACCCCCTTAAAAATATTATAATTCGTTGAAATATGAAAAAGGTGGTTAAAGGGGTTAATTTGTTGAAATATAGGTTTACGGGTTTTTTTTCTCTGCTTGTTTTATGGGCAAGGCAAGAGGATTTTAAGGGATAAAATCCCACCAAATCCTCTCTTTTTAAATTTCTTTTTAAACCTCTCATTGGAAGCTGCCGCTCTGCATCATCCATCCCTTCAGTATCAGTCTTTAAGGTGATTAAATTCTGCGGTGGGGTTTGACGCCGCTTTGGTGCAATCATAACTTCCCACATCTGGACTGGGTTGGTGGTTTCGCGTCCATCGTTGGAAAATTAGAACTCATTGGTGGAACTATGAAGAAATGTTCCGGCGAATATTAGTGCATTAAGCACGTGTTAAATTGCGGCAGGCTGCCATCTGCTATCTGGGATCTCCTTTTTGGCGTGAATTCAAAGTGGTGGGTTATTGCCAGCAAACTCTTCAATCTAAGACCGCCACTTTCAATTTATGAAGTTTTTTGGGATCCTCGGATCGATAAGCTTACTCCTTCTGAAGATGGTGAAAATTAGCAGATCTTTTCGCCAGAATCTATACTTGACGATTTACTTACATGAATATGGCTGATAGATGCTATGGAAGCTTGATTGGGAGTCCAGCGACCAGACATCTTAGAACAAAGTCCTACAATGTGAATTCTTGGTATAACAACTTCTCGTACCAAATTTTGAAATCCTGGAATCAGAGTTCATGTGTGTCATTTTTGGTCCTAGATCCCCTTGGTACTATGACATATTTACCTACCTAAGTAGAGGAACCCTCCCATCCGATATCACCTCCAACCTTAAAAAGACCTTTATCAAGAAGGCATCCTGATTCATGATCCTAGGTGATACCCTTTATCGTCGAAGCATTGAGGGGACATTACTATGGTGTCTTAACCAAGAGGAAGCCTTGACCCCTTTAACAGAAGTGCATGATGGCATATGTGGTTCCCATTCTAGTGGTATGACTTTAGCTAATAAATTTTCAAGGACGGGGTACTACTAGCCAACCATGGAAAGAGAAGCTCATTAGTATGTGCAAAAGTGTGTCCAATGTCAACAACATGGAGATCTAATTCATGCTCTAGCTCAAGAATTGCAACTAGTGGTCACACCTTGACCTTTCTCGTACTGGGGGCTTGACCTCATAGGAAAGATCACTCCAAACTCATCTAATGGCCGTAAGTTTATCATAACAATCACTAAATACTTTACCAAGTGGGTTGAAGCCATTCCTATGATCTACATAATGGGAAAGAAAATTTCTAAGTTTATCATGAATTACCTAATCTATTGTTATGGTGTTCCACAAACCCTTATCTCAGACAACAGAACACCCTTCAAGAATCAGGATATGAAAGAGCTATGCCAAAGATTCAACATCCAACACCAATTCTCTACCATGTATTACCCCCAAGGAAACAGTCAAGTTGAGGCTACAAACAAGACTATTTTGAAATTCCTAAAGAAAACGATCAATGAAGCTAGTCGTGACTAGCACCTAAAGCTAAATCCCGCTCTTTGGGCCTATCGAACCAGTATCTGCATACCAATAGGTGCAACCCCTTTGTCCTTGGTCTACGGATCAAAATCCATCTTGTCTATTGAGGTTGAGCTTCCATCACTATGAGTGTCACTATAGAACCTAATCACTGATGAAGAGTATGATGGAACCCTACAAAAAAAAATTCCTTGTTCCATGTTAAAACCCTTATTGCATTTGGATATAGGGTTGCTATCTAGAAAAGCTTATAATATTCTATTGGGCCATTGACTCCCTATTACCCATTTCCAGTTGTTTTAATGTATCTTTAGTCATTCATTGTCACTTGGTAACCGACCCTTTCTAGCCTAGGTTCAGACCTTTCTATTTTTTTAAAAAAATGGGTAAGGATCTTTGAGCCCTTACGCTCTTTGTATTTTATAACTTAGAGGTTTGCAAGTTAACTATTGTCCTAGGGAGTCCCCTTCATAAGAAAAAACTAATGAGCACGTGCTTAAAAGGTTCCCACTTACGACTCGATGGCCTTTAATGCTATATCACTCATTGTTGATTTTTCATCAATTCACAACTTGGAATAGCAATAAGTGATGGATTGATGTTTTCCTTTTAATATCGCTCATCGCTAATGACTTTTAAGTTTTCAAAATTATAGTAGCGATGCGCGATACTTATGTCTTTATGTTCTTATTGCTCATCGCTAATGGTCATAAAAAAGACAAACTTGGAATGGTGATGAGTGATGTAATCGCTTGATTGCGAATACATTTTGAATGTAAAATCTCACATTGGCGATACATGTAAGGAAAGCTAAGGTGTGGAAACAACTCTCCTAACATCAAAACCTCAGGGAAGAATGCCAAGGTGCTTTTAAATTTTCAATTACAGTTCAATTAAGATACACTTCTAAGAAATATCAAAAACAGAGAATATATCATACACACATGAACACCAGATTTACGTGGGAAAACCCTTACAGGAGAAAAACCCACCACACCAAGACAAGTCACTTTGTATTACAATAATGGAGATTACATACAGAGATTAGACTTATCTTTCTGATGTCAAATTACAACTGTAGATTCAATGATCAACCTTGTACAAAACATTCAAGTTACAATCTTTCATAATTGAATTCACACTGATCATACATCGAACTGTTGTTCAACTGTGCATCAAACATTGATCGAACATCCATTGAACTGGACATCATCTGCAATTACAAAATATATCCATGTCATCCTTGTCTGTCAAACTTCCTCATAGAACGGCCACAACAGACTAACTTCCAACGGTTCCCATTCAACTTCTCTAATTGGTCGTAGAATCACCACATAGGATAGTCATCACTCGGTCAAAGGAATTCAAACCTTATTCACATGTCGGTGAGACACTAACCGTGTCTCCCCGATGCCACAAGATCTGACTGTCGATATCAGCTAGACTCATCACTATCGGAAAGAGGTTACATCGAGTTCACAAGCAGTCACTCAGACTTCCCCTTGTCGCCAAGACATCATACCGATATCCATCACATGTATCACTATTCGACAGGACCATCGTTATTCGATGAGACATCATACCGATATTCAAATGTTACATAGATATCAGCTTTCCCTTCGGTGAGACATCATACCGAAGTTCCCAAGTCATTCTGAAATGTCCAACAGTTGACAAGACTTACCTCTATTGTTGAGAGTTCTTACCGAAGTCTTCAAGTCACCCCGAGATCAAACAGTCACCAGGAGTCATACCAAAAATAGACTACCCCACAACATTGATGAGACCAACACCCGTCACCAAGAGTTCACATCGAAGCCTTTGTGTTACCGCAAAGACTCCAAGTGTAACACCCTGTCGGTGAGACATACCATCTCGATAAGACTTCATACCGAAGTATTTGATTTACTCTGATGACACCAGTCGCCATGGGTCTCTCCGACCATCACATAAACTAAATTTTCGGCCAGAGATCTCCCCGAGCAGTGAGAGATAGAAACTGTCACAGTGATAGGCTCCATTCGACAAGACATCAACAAGGTCTTGGCGACCTGAACATTTCATAAGGTTTCACAGCTGCTAGTCGGCCAGACACAATGAAGGTCATACCAACTTTGCTCTTCCAGAGGTTTCAGCCTATGAGATTGAGGCACATATTTCCAACAATCTCCCACTTGACGAAGATCACACAGGCACCTCCAGAGCACAACAAAACTACTGAAATTCATGGGCACTGAGGCCCATCAAACTGGCACACCACCTGAACTTGTCTGTGCTCATTGGATTTGTCAATGCCTCTGCAACATTCTCCAGAGTATCCACTTTTTCTAAAGAGACCTTTCCATCCTCCACCATATCTCGTACAAAATGATACTGTACATCTATATGTTTCATCTTGACATGGAAAGTAGGATTCTTTTCCAAATAGATAGCACTTTGACTGTCACAATAAATTGTTATTTTCCCTGCATCAAAACCAATGTTAGAACATAAGCGTTTTAACGGATTGGCTTCTTTACAAGTGTATTAGCCCAGCTGCAACTGATACGCCTCTGTTGGTGGACCGGCGACTCACGACTGCCAGAAACACTCATCAACTCGCGCACCACCATTCATCACATGAAAATATATCCCATTGGAGGATACTAACCCATCCCAGTATCCACCTTGTCAGCGGAATCCACATAGCCTTGAATGCTGAGAGTCCTTTGTGATTCAACCAAGTTACCATGGTAACACAAAGCATATTTTGAAGTACCCTTCAAATATCTAAATGCTCTTTTCACAGCATCCCAATGTATCCTTCTAGGATTAGCCATAAACTGACTAAGTACTCCCACTGCTTGGGCAATGTCTGGCCTTGTATAGACCATTGCATACATAAGACTGCCAACCGCAATAACATAAGGTACACTGGTCATGTCCTCCATCTCAGTAGGATATTTTGGATAGTCTTCAATAGATAGCTTCGTTTCCTGCAAAACTGGAACAACTAGCTACTTGCAATCAGTCATGCAAAATATCTCTAGAACAGTCTTGATATACTTACTTTGACTGAGCCAAAGTTTTCTATTATTCTTGTCCCTGGTTATTTCCATTCCTATAATATACCTTGCTGCACCAAGATCTTTCATTTCGAACTTTGCAGACAACTCAGACTTAAGATCAGAAATCATTAACTTACTATTGCCTATGAACAACATATCATCAACATAGAGAGCAATAATAAGGACTCGATCACTTTTAGCTTTGTAATACACATAATGATCAGATTTTGATCTTAAAAATCCCAATGACAAAACAAACGTGTCAAACTTTTGGTACCACATTCTAGGAGACTGCTTTATACCATATAGAGACTTTTTCAACTTGCAAACTAGTTTCTCTTTACCTTTCTCCACAAAGTGCTCAGGCTGGGACATATAAATCTCTTCTTCCCAAGATCTGCCATGAAGAAATGTTGTCTTCACATCCATCTATTCAACCTCTAAGTGTAATGTTTGTTACTTAGTGACAAAAAGAAATCTGATAGATGTCAGCTTAACACAAGAGAGAAAAAAAAATTCCCCATAATCGTTCCTCTACCTAGGAATAACCCTTGTAATAACTCATGCTTGTTTTTCCTAGCACATACATCTAGACCTATTTTCTATTTTTTTAAATACCCATTTCTGCGACCAATAGCTTTTCTGCCTTCAAGCAAGGGCACCAAACTCCAAGTATCATTCTTTTCTAATGATGCCATTTCTTCATTCATGACTTCCAACCAAGAGTCTGAATCAGACATTCTAAATGCCTCTTTCACATTCCTAGGCTCATCAGTGCTAGAAATTAAAGCATAGGCACAAGTAGAATCTATCAAAGAAAACCCATACCTATTAGGTTGCTTTCTTTCACGAGTTGACCTCCTCACTTGCCGAGGTTGAGGTTGTTCTTCTTCTTCAGAACTTTCAGAACTACTTGAGCTCTTCTCAGTTTCAAGTTCATTTTGAATTTTGAATTCCTCTTTATCTGGTGTAGGAGGAATTTCAACAACATCATTTTTGTTTTCTGATTTTGTCTCTAACTGCAGATCCAAAGT
This sequence comes from Sequoia sempervirens, assembly GCA_007258455.2. Taxonomy (NCBI): domain Eukaryota; kingdom Viridiplantae; phylum Streptophyta; class Pinopsida; order Cupressales; family Cupressaceae; genus Sequoia; species Sequoia sempervirens. Next base: position 11,896 of record VDFB02359136.1, read on the forward strand.
AGAAGGCTTCATCTCACGAAAGATAACACTTTTGCTGTGTAGAACCTTCTTCGTATTAGGATTCCAAATCTTGTATCCTTGTATGCCAACACTATAGCCAATAAAAATACATTTGACAGCCTTGTTCTCCAACTTAGATCTTTTCTCATTCAACACATATGCATATGCCTAACAGCCAAAAACACGAATATGTCTCAGAGAGGACTTCTTACTAGACCATGCTTCCAAAGGTGTTTTCTCAACAAGAAATAAATTCGAAGAACGGTTTATCAAGTAACATGTTGTTGCAACTGCCTCAGCCCATAACTTCTCCTCCAAGCCAACACTACTCAGCATACTTCGTTCTCTCTCCATCACTATCATGTTGAACCTTTCTGCAACTCCATTTTGCTGTGGAGTATAAGGTGTAGTTTTATGTCTTTTAATTCCATGATCTTTACAGTACTTCTCGAAATCATCAGAACAAAATTCACCGCCATTATCGGTCCTTAAACATTTTATTTTTCTTCCAGTCTGATTTTCTACAAGGTTCTGAAATTCCTTAAACCGACTGAACACTTCTGATTTACTTTTCAAAAAATAAACAAATGCTCTTC
>VDFB02359137.1:0-18252 GCA_007258455.2 Sequoia sempervirens
AAAACTCCTCTCAATGTCTAGAGGTTTGAGACTACAAATGACTCGTCCGTCAACTGACGCTATCTCACGAGTAGTAGGATTGTAATGCTTAATGCAAGCCATCACAAACTCAACACAGTGAACGGAGATAGGTATGGAAGCGGCCTCTAGTAAGCCAGACTGCTCAATATTCTGAATGATTGAACTTTTGATTTTGACAGGATCTAGCATTGCTTCTGGCAACACTTTGTGAAGATCTGTCTCAACCAACCTGAGAAAGTCATGGGTAAGGACGGTTTTGGTCCACGTAATTCGTGAGTGGCGCATTATGAAAAATTAACTTTGTTATTTGTGAACGACTATGTTACGACAAGATTCTGGAAGCTAAAAATAGCACTGCGAATTAAAAATAGCCTTTGAAAAATTATTTTCAGCGAAAAATCCGAGATATGGTTTATCCCGAGAAAAGGATTCTAGAACAACCAGGCGTCAAATTTGCGAAGAATTCAACTTCTACTTGATACGTGCAAAGATTTTCCTTGAGAAAATTAGTAACAAACGAACGTTCTGAAGTTAAAAATTCGTGAAAAATCAAACGCACAAATTTAACTCGAGGAAATTATATGAGAATGATCCAGATACTGAGACTTGTAGAATTCGCCAATTTCAGGAACACGCACACTGTATTTTGAGAGAAATCTGAGATTAAAGGATGAAAAAGATGTTTTTATTATGCTTCTTCTCTGTGAAAATCGCCCAAGATTTCTTGAAATTGCTGATAATTGTGAACTTTGATCTGCAAAAAGATATGTTAGGAAAAATCGCCCCTGGAAATTGATGTAGATTTTGCCTTTGAACTGGAAGAATTCGCCTTGTTTAGAAAAACCACGAATTTCTTCTCTTGAAATTTGCGCCTTTTGTTATGAAGAAATTCGAATTTCCTTTGAAGAAAATACGAATTTATATTAAATATGAGGATTCGCCTTTGATTATTAAATACGCCTTTGATCTTTGAAGAATTTGCGAATTTAATTGAGAACGCCTTTGAGAATTGAGATACGCCTTTAAGCTTGAAGAACTTGCGAATTTCTTGAAACTATGAATTGCTCTGAAGATGCGCGCCTTCTCTTCTTAAAGAAATACGAATTTACTTTGAATTTGCTTTGAAAATTAATAAAATTCGATTTTCCCTTTGAAGATATGAATTTGCAATTGAAAATCACGAATTTCACTTAAGATTGAAATTTGCTCTTTAATGAAATCGAATTTCCTTTGAAAGCTCTGTGAATAATAATGAAGATGGCGCCATGTATAAATAAGAGGAAATCCGCACTGATTTGTGACTGCAAGAATTCAAAAACCCTAACAATAATAGAAGTCCTCTGATTGGTTGCCTTTGAGTTCAACTGCCACTGACTGGAAGTCCAAATTTGAAAATAATAATAAAATATTTATTATCATGAAATTAGGTGCCAAAAATAGAAAATAGCCATCTTATGCAAATCTTGAACGAGTTGACAATTTGTTGAAGCTTTGAATTCATCATTGAGACTTCCAAGTTCGAAAAGTCATCTCTTGAGCACATGGCGTCCATTTGCTCAAGATACTTCCTTTACTAACTCCCTATTTAATAGTAGCAGCCTTGTCTGGTAGCCAACCGACTGATTTCGGATAATGGGTGATCTGCGGGCCAGTCGCGAAGGAATTCGCCGGAGAAAGCCCTCTTTTGAACAAGGAAGAAATATACTGCTTTGGAGGAATATAGCTACATAAAATCCATAGATTTAACCCTTGAAAAATTAAAGCCCCCAGTTAAATTGCTTTCAGGTTCCAAACATCCCTTTTTCCTAGCGCCATCGACACTTCAACTTGATGCCCGGCGGCGAATAGTGAACCTAGCGACAAACGGCTCCTTTGCATAGTGGAGACGTGCATCCAGCGGTATATGCATTTTGAAAGTTGTGTTAAGGCCTCAAAGTAAGCGCCCCTGGCTCTTAGTTGCACTGGTGTTATTTTGACGAAAGTCAAACTTTCATCCAAGTACCCTACTTCGATCTCTGATATCTGGAGCTGGGATGACCCGATTCAGGCACTATCTGTTTTAACGAACAGTCAGAAGGGCCTACAAGAGAAGTCTCTGAAGGTGACGAAGCAAGAAAACTGCTTCTAAGACCTCAAAAACTCCAGTGCGTATTTTAATTAAGATTACCGCTCCAGACTTGGCCATTTTCCGGATAACCTCTCTTTGCAGTATTGCACCAAAGACCTCGCACGCACGAGCAACTGCCAAATCCCGAAGGCTGACGGCTAGGCTCGTTGGAAAGATAAAATGATTACGCTCAATAGCCGTGAAGACTTCGAACGCGAACGGGCTCATCTGATAGGCCTAAAGGCTAGGCGCCTCTGGACTGTGGAAATACACTGAAAAACGTTTGTTGGTCCGCCTATGAAATTACGTGCTTGGTAGAACCTCCGCCACGACCACCTGAAACGTCGAATCGACAGGCAGGATGGAGCTAGGCTAGAATACTACTGATGTTAGGAAGACTTCATCTGCAAATTCTAGCATCTGAAGGGTCCTTTAAACCAGCGCCCCTGGGCTGTACTTGCACTGGGAACAAACGAAGAAGCTCAGAAACGTGAAAACTCCATTTTAAGCTGATGTTCAGACGACTGCTGCCGGAACTCTGAAAGTCGGATGACTGTGTTTGATATCTCGTCGGATAAGCAGACTAGTTGTGAACGAATTGACTATATCCGGTATCGAAAATACCAAGATTTACCCCCTCCTTAAGATGGGCGCCCTCAGGCTAGAGGTGCGCTTTTGCCTGAAAATGACAAAATTCTCACATCTGGAACTTTAGGGATTTCAACTTCTGTCGCGATTTGCCGGAGCTGTGGATCTTGGAAACCTTCGCTGGATAGCTCAACGGATAGCCAGACTGATTCTGAAGAGATTGACTGGATGCTTGAACATTTTCTTCAAGATCTTGACCTTCAACAAGCTGGGCGCCCCTGGGCTATACTTGCGCTTTTGTGCTTTTCCTTGAGAAATCTCCATGATTTAATCACTAAAAACTCTGTTTCGATCACTAAAATGATCGTATGCAACATGAAATGTCGTCGTGAGATGTCCCTCCATCGTGAAACTCTCCATTCTGAGTCTCTGCTTCAGGTTCTGTTCAATATAACTGACTTTGACTGACAAACTATTGACAAAAACTCCATGCTTGATATTGCCCAAAATTGTATTTTATATCATTTTAGCAAGATCTAGACCTTTTAATGCAAAATGCCTTGATGAAGCAAAAAATTTGGTTTGGGTACAACACATAGTATTAAAGTCCGTGACATATGGACTTATAGAATGCAACCACTGAACACCCAAAACAACATTGTTATCCTCAATGTCAATCACATAGAAATCATCAGTTAGGGTGTAGTTTCCCAAAGTCATACTTAATTGTGGCACAAAATTAACACAACACAATGTGCTATTCACTGTCTTCACTCGAAAGCCATCATGCTCTTCAACTTTCAAACCTTGCTTCTTCACTTAGAGTTAGGACGCATCAATGAAGTTGTGGGTGGCCCCACTATCAATCAAAACAATAACTTGTTGTCCTTGTATGACACCCTTGACTCTGAAGGCGTTATAATGAAGAGTGATAGAGAGAGTTGCAATTGCACCCTCCATTTGTGCCGAGTCATCTTGATGCTTATCTACACTTGACTCCCCATCCAACTGCTTCTATTGCCCATCATGAACCTGGATCTCCTCCAACTCATAATCACTAGGCTCTTCGAAGAGTTCAATCCAATGGGCTTTGCCCCCATTCTTACACCTATGTGCAAGGGTCCAAGGCTCACGACAATCATAGCAAAACTTCTTCCTTCTCAACTCATCCCTTAACTCACGAGATGGCCCACCAATTGGCTTAGATATCCCACTTGTTGGTCTAGTATACTTTGGTTTCTTGTCCTTCTTCTATGGCCAGTTTTGCGGTGAGGATTTCTGCAAAAACTTACTAGGAAACCTAGCCTATGGTGTAGATAACTCCATATTTCTTGCACGCTTAATAGCATCCTGCAAGGATGGTGGATCAAAAGCTTTGACCCAACCTCTGAGAGGTTCTGACAAGCCCTCTATGAACCAAGAAATCAACCTCTTCTCAAACACATTAGAAACCATAACCGGTATTCGCTAAAACTCTGAAATATATGTATCAAGTGCCCCAATCTATCTCAACTGAGCCAACTCCCTAGAGTGCACCTCTAAATCCTTACGGTCAAATCGTTCTATCAATGTAGTGCAAAACTGATCATAAGAGACTATTGCTCCATGTCCTTGTGTCACTAACCCATGATATCACCACTCATGTGCAGCTCCGTCAAGGTGAAGGGTAGCAAACTTGATGGCCTCGATCTCCTTCATCTGATTCAAAGCAAGATAAGTGTCCAATTTCTGGACCCAAGCTCTAGCTATACACTTGGATGATCCATCAAAACTAGGTAGGGATAGTTGTCCCAACCTCTTCTACAACCCATAATTTTGCTCCCCTTGATTTTGTTTTTGCTTGGGTTTCATAGGCTTGGTGACCTCCACATAGTCTTTGAAAGAGACGATTGATTGAAAATCCAATCCCAAAGCTTGATACTAAGCTAATATTTCAGCATCCTCATTATTTTCAGTAGGTTCCTCTTGTGTAAGTTCATCTTCTTGTATGAAAGTAGCCATGAACGGTCTGGATTGTGACAAACCCATGGATTTGCTGGAAGAACATTCCTTATTTTCTGCAGTTTTGCTATTTGCTTCCCTCTCTGTATGCACCATAGACCTTCCATATGTTGTGTTATGAGTTAGTTGACTTAAATAAAGATGGTTATCATGTAACAGCCTCACCATTTCTGAAAACATTTGTCTTGCTTCTTCTTCATTTGATGGAGGTGGCTGATTGGGATCTGCCATTGATTCCTTCAGCTTCTCCAAGCTATGACCAACCTTTCCACGCATGCAGTCAACCCAAACAGGCTGCCAAGTTCTTGCAACTCTGATACCACTATAATATCCCCAAATAGGATACTAAAAAGAAACAATAATTTTCTAAAAACTAGGGCACAAAACTAATAACAAATTTCTTCACAAACTAGGGCATAAATTTGAATTTTATTTGCATTAAAGTAGCTCCAAACAAACTCAGAGATTCTGGTCAGATTTAATAGAAAATTCTGAATATTACTATGCTTAGAAAAATGACATTTCAAACCCTTATAACTGCCCAGAAATTTCAGAATTAAATATCAAATATTTCCATGAAGTAAATATGCAGATTTCATACCAAAAATGTTCCAGATTTAAGTCAGAATATTTTTTAACCCTAGCCGTCCCTCCAAAAGTGTTGTTGGGCGCTCAAAATGACTATCTTTAAGTCTGAAATTGTTGCCCTTCAACCGCCTTCTTTAGAAAACTTAGGAAAGAATGATTTACAGCAGAGATCACCTTCAAATCTGGATAACCAGCGCTGATATCATTGTAATTTTGGCCTCCAAACCTGATAAAACCTTGCAACCTTCAATAAACAATGTGTTAGGGTTTCACAAACTGAAGTTCTTCCACCGAAATGCACTCTTCTGACCAAGGAGAGCCTATATGTCTCACTGAAACCAAGGATACTCAAGAGTTTCAATCCTTAAGCCAAGTTGCAGTAGCAATGAGCAGAAAACTTCAACACACAAGGCCTCCAAATGAGCCCTTTAGGGTGTTATATAGCAACTCCCAACCATATGATTTAATCTCCACCCTTCATCTTAACATTTTTAATCCAAAGGCTCACATTAAAACCATAAAAATCTGTTCTTATCTTCTCCTAGAAGCTGGACACCCCCTTTAGGCTAATTAGCACATGTTTTAAAGATGTCACTTAAGTCATAAATGTTGATGTACAGCCACAGGCCTCTACTTCTAGCCGCAATTTCATAAGGTAATAAATCAAATATAGCCTAATGGCTATTTATTTATTGGAGACATCTTTTGTGAAGAGGCACTTCACTTGATAATATTTGTTAGTGAGGCCGACTTCATTTAGAGATTAATTAATACTTATTTTATGTGGCCGACTTTATATCATGAAAGGATGCGATTTATGGAGATCTTCCCTTCGACTTGTATATATTAGAGATGTTGGTTGTTTGATCATCATTTCATTCATACGCTACTTGTTCAAGTTCGCACTTTAGTAAGAGATTGAGCATTATCTTCAGCAGATCGAAGTCTTCAAGAAGGTCGAGATTTTTCATCTACAAGGAGATCGATATTATCTTGTATTGCATCAAGTGAGGTGTTGATATTCGGCCTTGTGATTGGCCTTATTGTAAAGCACATTGCTGGTTATTATTCAATATATAAGTGATATATTGTTGTTGGGTTTTTCTCCCTCAAGTTGGAGGGTTTTCCTAGGGTATATGCTGTGTCAAATTGTTTAAAATTGCTCTATATCTGCTTATTTAATTTCTGATCATAAAACTAACATGGTATTAGAGCAGGTTTATGCAAGATCGTGATCAGATTTCTATAAGCAAAGTTATCTTCCACTCTCATTCTCATCTTTGTGTGTCTATCTTATCTACAAAAATGGTGAACGGACTTAAGGTTGAAGATAGACTTGATGGTGCATCCAACTTCACCTCTTGGAAGTTTAGAGTGCTTATTGCATTAGAAGAAAATGACATTCTCAAGTTCGTGGAGAAAGAGGTACTTGAACCTTCCAATGAGACTGAGCAGACACAATGGAGGAAGAATGGCACAAAGGCCAAAAAGATATTGATTGATTCAGTGAAGGATCACCTTGTGCCTATTATCTCCAAGTTGAAGACAGCAAGAGAGATGTTCAAGACCTTGGAGGGACTATATGAGATCAATAATACAAGCAGAGCTCTTGCATTTGAGGCAACAGCTTCATCACATCAAGATGGCGAAAGGAGATTGATCGAGAAAAGTTCTTGCTTGGCCGAAGAACTCTAGCATCAAGTCAGCTCGAGTGATTGGGGCTCGACATGAGAGTCTTTATAGACTTTCCATTTGTCCAATGCAGGCATCGTTACATGACTCTAACAGTTCAAGTGAGCTTTGGCATAGAAGACTTGCTCACCTCCATTTCAGAGCCCTTCCATCCATGCAGAAGATGGTCACTGGAATTCCAAGACTCAGTCAAGAGCATGAAGGTACTTGCTGAAGATGCGCATTGGGTAAGAATACTAAAGGTCCTTTTCATAGTAGTGAAAGTAGATCTAAATGTATTCTAGATCTTGTTCATTCAGATTTGTGTGGTCCAATGTCTGTTGCTTCTTTGAGTGGTTTTTGGTATTATGTAATTTTCATTGATGACTACTCTAGAAAGACTTGGATTTATTTCTTAAAGACTAAGGAATCTGAAGAAGTGCTTGAGAAATTCAAAGAATTTATGGCTCAAGTAGAGAACTTGTCCAAGAAGAGGATCAAAATTCTGAGATCTGACAACGGAGGAGCATACATCTCTGGAGGTTTCCGTACCTTTTGTATCAAGGCAGGGATTAAGAGGGAGTTTTGTGTCCCTTACAATCTGCAACAAAATGGTGTTGCAGAAAGGAAGAACATATCCATTGTTGAGGCAGCTAAAGCTATGATCCATGATCAAGACTTGCAAACCTTCCTTTGGGCAGAAGCATCTAGAACTATAGTGTATGTTCAAAATCGTAGCCCTCATCGTATTTTGGAGAATATGACTCCTAAAGAAGCCTTCACAGGAGTAAAGCCTGAGGTTAGTCTTTTGAGAATTTTTGGTTGTCTTGTTTACATACATGTGCCTAAAGATAAGAAGACCAAGTTAGAACCATTTGGCAAGAAAAGAATATTTGTGGGTTACAATGAATCTTCAAAAGCCTACAAGATTTACATTCCTGGTAAGAAACTGATAGAGATCAGCAAGGATGTCACTTTTGAAGAAGATGTTGCATTCAAAAGATCTAAAGGTTCATACATGGAGATAGATAATGAAGATCAGGAGACTCCTCAGGACATGGACGTTGATCATACTCCTGAGATTCAGAGGGAGTCTATTGAACCAGAAGAGGATGGTGATCAAGTTGAGCCTTTGGAACCAACTGATGGGCCAAGAGATATTGTCATAGGTCGAAAGAGACCTCTATGGGCTAGGCAAACTATGCAGGAGGCAAAAAAGTTTGCAGCTCCTAGAGGCACATTTAGAGAAAGCAAAAGACCACAAAAGTTTCCAATCTATGTTGCATTAATGAATCATATCATTGAATTTGAGCCTTCCACTGTTGAGGAAGCTTCAAGTCAACAAGTATGGAGAGATGCTATGGCTGAAGAATATCAATCTATCATCAAGAATGATGTTTGGGATATTGCACCTAGACTAGAAGGGAAATCAGTTGTATCTTCTAAATGGCTTTTCAAGATCAAGCATGCGGTTGATGGAAGCATTGAGAAGTACAAGGATAGCTTTGTGGCTAGAGAATTCTCTCAGAAAGAGGGAATAGATTATGAGGAAACCTTTGCTCCGGTTGCTCGTTATACATCCATCAGAACCATTATTGCTATTGTAGCAACTAAGGGGTGGAAGCTACATCAGATGGATGTGAACACAGCTTTCCTTAATGGTGTAATTGAAGAAGAGGTATACATTGAGCAACCTGATGGTTTTGAGATCCATGGGAAGGAGTCTCATGTTTGTAAATTGAAGAAGGCTTTGTATGGCCTTAAGCAGGCTCCTTGTGCTTGGTATGAGAGGATTGATCAATATCTGATGAGCTTGGGCTTCTCTAAGAATGATGTTGATTCAAATCTTTACTTCAAGGTAGTTAATGGTGAGGCATTAATTTTGGTTCTTTATGTTGATGATCTATTTCCTACTGGAGCAAAATATCTTATTATCAAATGCAAGGAGTTAGCTTCTGAGTTTGAGATGAAGGATCTAGGATATATGCATTACTTCCTAGGATTAGAAGTGTGGCGAAGGCCTAATGAGATCATTCTAAGTCAAGGGAAGTATACTATAGACATCCTAAAGAGGTTTGGTATGATGGATTGCAAATCCATGTCTACACTGATGGAAACCAATTTGAAGAAATTGAGTGAGTCTGTAGCTAGTTCAGATCTAGTGGATCCCACTATGTACAAGCAGTTGATTGGATCATTGATGTATCTAGTCAATACTAGACCAGATATTTGCTATGTAGTGAGTGCACTTAGTCAGTTCATGTGTGAACTAAGGCAAATTCATCTAGTTGCAGCTAAGCATATCCTGAGATACTTGCGCAACACAGTTGGATATGGTTTGAAATATACTTCCAATGTAGATCTATAGTTGCAAGGATATTATGATTCTGATTGGGCAGGGAGTGTAGCTAATCGGAAGAGCACCTCTGGATGTTGCTTTAGTTTGGGGTCTGTGATGATTTCTTGGTGTAGCAGGTGTTGAATTTTATGATCAGATGTAAATGCACAGAGAAATAAATCAAAATCAGACAAAAATAACACAGCATATACTCTGGGAAAACCCTCCTCTTGAGGGAGAAAAACCCAGCAACAAAGATCTCTCTTATATTTGATGCACCAGTGGCAATTTTACAATTACAATGAGGTCCAACACTAGACCAATATGCAGAGTCAATAAAGGATGACAGATAATAAGCTTTAGATCACACTTGACAGTAGTAGAATACAAATTCAATAATGATCACATAGCACTGAAGGTCTTCAGCTCTCAGACTTCAAGTACACTTGTCAGGAACCGAACCCTAAAGCTTCGCTTCTGTCATATAATATTTCTTTGAACTGATCATATATGTTTGCACTTTAGACTTCAGATGAATTCGCAGTGATCTTCATCCTTAACACAATCCGCACCTTGACACAGATTCAATATGAAGAGATCGCTGCTAACACAGATCTGGAGGATGCGTAACTAGCACGAATCCAAACACAGATTTGCAGACTCTTCTTCACACCTCTGTAATCTGATTGCACATGATGTAGTTCGCATTTGATAAAGTCGCCCTTCTTTGTTATATTCGCCCTTGATAATGACGAGCTTCTCTTGTTATATATGCACTTGACAATGACGAGCTTCTCAAATGTATTCGCTCTTTATGTTCGCACAGAACTGAAGTGAACAATAACCATTGCACATTATAATGCAAGACTGATAAGAATAACCGAACTCCTGGGCCGTTACAATGGAGAGTCAAGGTGTATATATATACCGGTGAATGGGATAGACACCTCTCTTAAGATCGCGCGCCTTCTTAGATATGTCGGCTCCAATAATTGCTATTCTTCCTTTTAATGAAAGTCGGCCTCAACCTGTATCTCTTCATTTGTTCTTTTTATGAGTTTCGAATTATACATGTCGGCCAAAGCATGAGACACAAAATAATAAGAGTTAAATTGAATAGCCAACGGCTATATTCAATTTGAGACTTTCTCGAAGGAAGTGAGCTGGAAGGATCAACCGAAGCTGCTATAACATTAACACTCCCTCTCAGCTAGGGAGAGAACTTCCAGCTGAGGACAAATCATCTACCACCATTGCCTGCAATCAAATATAAAGAGAGATATATATCACCTCAATGTGATATCAACCATCACATGGTTAAGTACTAGTGTTCATCACTTGCGTGATGGTGTCACCTCAACGTGACTTTCACCATGGCTCTCCCAGAGGGTGAAACACTCATCACGGACTCTCTCACGTGATGTTGTCATGGAGTCACACACATGACATCCACCATGACTCAGCTCAGAGGGTGGAAACGAGGGCTTTCACCTCAAGTTCTTCCGTCACAGAAGAAAGTGCAATAGTAAGTACGAGTGTTCATCACTTGCGTGATGTTGTCACCTCAAGTGACTTTCACCATGACTCTCTCAGAGGGTGAAACACAAGTACAAGATATGTCATGGAGTCACACACATGACATCCACCATGACTCAGCTCAGAGGGTGGAAACGAGGGCTTTCACCTCAAATTCTTCCGTCACAGAAGAAAGTGCATTAACAAGGGATTTCACCTCGAACTTCTCTCACAGAGAAGAACTCATTAAACAAGGCTCACTGATACTGAGACTCATACTCAGTCAAGGCTGGATTCTCCACCATACCAAGCTTGTCTCGAAAGTATACAACTTTATCCTGGCGAGAGGCTTGGTGAGAATATCTGCCGTCTGCTCATCAGTGCTAATGTACCTCAACTGTACAACCTTCGCAGTACCATATCTCTGATATAGTGGTACTTGATCTCAATATGCTTGGATGTCATGAAACACAGGATTGACAGAAGGCCTCACACAACTCTGATTATCACAATGAATAATGGTAGGCTCCTTTGATTGTCCGAATAATCCTGCAAGGAGCTTACGAAGCCACACTGCTTCCCGAGTTGCCATGTAGGCTACAATGTACTCAGCCTCTGCTGTACTCAATGCTACAGAAAAGTGCTTCCTGCTGCATCAGAAATCATAGCAGAACCCAAACTGAAGCAACAGCCAGAGGTGCTCTTCTGATCTGTGACACAACCTGCCCAATCAGAATCAATGAAACCAAGTAACTCCAAGTCTGCATCTGAAGTATACTTCAACCCATATCCAACTATGCCACGCAAGTATCTCAAGATATGTTTAGCTGCAGCAAGATGTATCTGCCTCGGATCACACACAACCTGGCTAAGTGCACTCACTGCATAGCAAATATCAGGTCTAGTGATAACTAGATACATCAAGGATCCAATCAGCTGTCTGTACAACATAGGATCCACCAAATCTGAACTAGCTGTAGCAAGATTACCATCTTCTTCAGGCTCAGCGGGCTCCCTCTAAATCTTCAGGCACTTGCATCAACCTTCTGACCTCTTCGTCCAAGATTGCCTGCAACACTTTGACTTAGATAAATGTTTTCCAGTGCACACCTCTGGTATTGAAGAGAATTCAAAATAGTCCTCCTCGACCTCATCTCATATCTCATTATTCTGAATAGGTTTGCGGGGCTACCAATGACAAATCCAGAAGACAATCTTGAGCAATTATGATCTCAGCAACTGAAGGGATCCTCTAAGGGTTTAGCACCGAGCCTCTCAATACAACAATCTTCACTTCTTCTCAGTGAGTTACAAGACTCCCTTTTGATCCTTGCTCCAAAGATTGCAAAGGAGACTTCTAGAAGTGAGCTCCCTCTGGCCACCAGCTCAGTCCCAAGGCTGCTTGATTATTTCTTTGGTCGGCATGACTTCCTCACAAGATGCCTCAAGCTTTTCATCATTAAGCAATTTCTCATCACCTTCTTGCTCCTGCAAGCATTTTAGAGAGAGATTACTTAACAGTTTGTAATTACCCAAAGAAATAACAAGACTGGAATCATACAAAGTTTACAATCACAGGTTATAACATGAACACATAAGCTTTTATGCACAATGTTAGAACATGAATAAATAAATCAACCTGAAAGAGAAATATATCAAAAGATCAAGAAACTTATCTTTATATAATTTTTGACATAACTCTTTCGTTCATCTTTTACTCCTCTCGAGAGTGCCAAACTCAGCACAACAAGGGAATAATCTGCACAACTACAGATTTCTTGAATGCATTAAGCGGTTAGCATGTAGAACCAGCTCTCTCCAAGAGTCAAGGCTCTAACACAGTTCATGCATTAGAGAATGATGTCATTGTGATCAACCTATCACAATCGAAAATGCAATTCTCTTTTTCATCTCAAAGTCACACTCAGAGATCTACATGATCAGCATGAACCAACTCACAATAGATAATTTGAAGTCTTCAAAGGATCACAACTCAAGAGAAATCACTAACTCTCTTTCCTAAGATCCAACTAACTGAAGTAACTGTAATTCAAACTAGAAAGGTGATTTCAACAAAACACAGAATACTTATCTTCCTTGATATTCTGATGAATGCAATTATTGAACACGGTATGCTGTTCTTATACTCAGATCAATCCACAGCCTTCATGACTCGAACACAGACCCATGACAAGGTTAAATTTGAACAAGGCCCATGACTGCTCAAATTTACGATGTACTCCGTTTCCAACTGCAATCCACTAGGTTATGCAACATGTTTACTAGCAATACCCACAGTGTTAGAGATAGATAGGATCATCACTCGAAAGACTTTATCAGATCTGCACAATTGAGATTCACATAAAGGGATATAAACAAAGAAAGGAACCAAATACTTATCTCTATTTGATTGCAGCCTTTTGATTTCAACCCTTGGCAGCACAATCTAACATAGTTGAGCTCTTGACTTCCATAATCATGTGCTTTTAGATAACAGATCCCGGAAGGTGAGATCACCGCATATAACTCTCTGATCTCAGATTGCTAACAATATGACTCAAGTAAACTCATGAAGAGAGCCAAGATGATGCGCTCCTTTTGTAGATGACAAAACTGGACTTTTCTGAAATGGAAGGACCAAAGAATGCATCCCACACAGAAGTACTCTACTTGCTCAAGTAGAAGACGTTAGATCTGACTTTGAATTATTTTTCAAGATCTGATCGGATCTTTCCACAGACCCGCTCTGATACCATGTTGAATTTTATGATCAGATGTAAATGCATAGAGAAATAAATCAAAATCAGACAAAAATAACACAGCATATACCCTAGGAAAACCCTCCTCTTGAGGGAGAAAAACCCAGCAACAAAGATCTCTCTTATATTTGATGCACCAGTGGCAATTTTACAATTACAATGAGGTCCAACACTAGACCAATATGCAGAGTCAATAAAGGATGACAGATAATAAGCTTTAGATCACACCTGACAGTAGTAGAATACAAATTCAATAATGATCACATAGCACTAAAGGTCTTCAGCTCTCAGACTTCAAGTACACTTGTCAGGAACCGAACCCTAAAGCTTCGCTTTTGTCATATAATATTTCTTTGAACTGATCATATATGTTTGCACTTTAGACTTCAGATGAATTCGCACTGATCTTCATCCTTAACACAGTCCGCACCTTGACACAGATTCAATATGAAGAGATCGCTGCTAACACAGATCTGGAGGATGCGTAACTAGCACGAATCCAAACACAGATTTGCAAACTCTTCTTCACACCTCTGTAATATGATTGCACATGATGTAGTTCGCATTTGATCTAGTCGCCCTTCTCTGTTATATTCGCCCTTGATAATGACGAGCTTCTCTTGTTATATATGCACTTGACAATGACGAGCTTCTCAGATGTATTCGCTCTTTATGTTCGCACAGAACTGAAGTGAACAATAACCATCGCACATTATAATGCAAGACTGATAAGAATAACCGAACTCCTGGGCCGTTACAATGGCGAGTCAAGGTGTATATATATACCGGTGAATGGGAGAGACACCTCTCTTAAGATCGCGCGCCTTCTTAGATATGTCGGCTCCAATAATTGCTATTCTTCCTTTTAATGAAAGTCGGCCTCAACCTGTATCGCTTCATTTGTTCTTTTTATGAGTTTCGAATTATACATGTCGGCCAAAGCATGAGACACAAAATAATAAGAGTTAAATTGAATAGCCAACGGCTATATTCAATTTGAGACTTTCTCGAAGGAAGTGAGCTGGAAGGATCAACCGAAGTTGCTATAACATTAACAGCAGGAAGCAATCTTTAGTAGCACTAAGTACTGCAGAGGCAAAGTATATTGCAGCATGTGTAGCAGCCCGAGAAGCAATGTGGCTTCAGAAGCTCCTTGCAGGATTGTTTGGAAAATCATTGGAGCCTACTATTATTCATTGTGATAATCAAAGTTGTGTGAAGCTTTCTGTCAATCCAGTGTTCCATGACAGAACAAAACATGTTGAGATCAAATACCACTATATCAAAGATATGGTATTGAGGAAAGCTATCCAGTTGAGATACATTTGAACTGATGAGCAGACGGTTGATATTCTCACCAAGCCTCTCTCCAGAGTAAAGTTTGTGCACTTTCGAGACAAGCTTGGAGTTGTGGAGAATGAAGCCCTAGCTGAGAGGGAGACTCAACATCAGTAATCTTTTGTGATTTGCTTAATGCATCTTTCTCTGTGAAAGAAATTTGAGGTGTAAGCCCTTGTTAATGCATCTTTCTCTATGAGAGAGAAATTTGAGGTGAAAGCCCTTGTTTCCACCCTCTGGGAGTAGCCATGGTGGATGTCATGTTGAGTGACTCCATGACAACATCACGTTGAGAGACTCTGTGATGATTTCCTTGTACTTGTGTTTATCCACCCTCTGGGAGTAGCCATGGTGGACATCATGTTGAGATGACGACATCACGTTGAGTGACTACGTGATGGGCACTTGTGCACGTATTTTCCATACATGGGTGTAGCCATGATGGACGATATCATGTTGAGTGACTCCATGATGAGCTCTTTTCCACAAATGGGTGTAGCCATTGTGGATGTCATGTTGAGAGACTCCATGACATTGGATATCTGGAAGTATTCCTCCCTAGCTGAGAGGAAGTGTTGATGTACAGCCATGGGCCTCTACTTCCAGCCGCAATTTCATAAGGCAATAAATAAAATATAGCCTAACGGCTATTTATTTATTGGAGACATCTTTTGTGAAGAGGCGCTTCACTTGATAATATTTGTTAGTGAGGCCGACTTCATTTAGAGATTAATTAATACTTATTTTATGTGGCTGACTTTATATCATGAAAGGACATGATTTATGGAGATCTTCCCTTCGACTTGTATATATTAGAGCTGCTGGTTGTTTGATCATCATTTCATTCATACGCTACTTCTTCAAGTTCGCACTTTAGTAAGAGATCAAACATTATCTTCAGCAGATCAAAGTATGCAAGAAGGTCAAGATTTTTCATCTACAAGGAGATCAATATATCTTGTATTGCATCAAGTGAGGTGTTGATATTCGGCCTTGTGATTGGCCTTATTGTAAAGCACATTGCTGGTTATTATTCAAAAATATATAAGTGATATATTGTTGTTGGGTTTTTCTCCCTCAAGTTGGAGGGTTTTCCTAGGGTATATGCTGTGTCAAATTGTTTAAAATTGCTCTATATCTGCTCATTTAATTTCTGATCATAAAACTAACAATAAAAAGGGGACAACTTAAGTCCCTTGGCTAGGCATCACTTTAAGTTGCCTAAAAAGATGTGCCCAACATAAAAATAACTTAAGTTCACTTAAGTTGCATCAAAAGATAAATTAGAATTAAGTACAAGCCAAAGACTTCATTTCTTACCCAATGATGCTCTACATCCTCTTCCTCTTGGGTAAACCGAGGAAAGGACAGCTAATCTGCAGCTAATCATCTTGATTTGAGTTGGGGACATTACAGCTCCTTTTTGTGACATTATGTCCCTCTTATTTGTATGATGGGCGCTTGGGTTTGTCTTCGTTTAATGTTTCAAGAGGGGACATTACAGGCTGAGAATGACCATTTAATCTCAAAGGATATTTTAACTATTTCACAATCTGTTAGTAAGAAGACTAAACTCAATTGTGGATGTTTTGCTAAGAATCAAGGGACAAGATCTGAAGCTGAGAGGTTGTAAGCTAAAGCCTGTGATTCAGTGGACAATGGAAGCCCATCTTTCCCGAAAGAGGAGAAAGCTGCTATTTGCTCAGACATGATTCTACATAGTCTTTTTCTGAAATATTTTGGTCGAGGTGTGGGTTGAATTGGTTTTTGATGCTTCATAAGTTTTCTGTATTGTTTTGAGTTGCTTCATTCCTGCTTTTAATCAGTTCACGGGAGGTGATTTTTGTAGATTCTCAAGATTTGTAAATTGGATCATTGTTTTTCCTAAAGTATGGGTGAGAACCATTCCCTCATTTATCAAGCCAAAAAAAAATCTAAAAATTTAAAACCTTATATCACATAAGTAGACTCTCCTGACTAATGTTCAAAATCTCTACATTTATCAGTATTACTATTACCATAAAAATTCCAAAAACTTGAGACGCTAAAAGCCCATATGCAGACTTTAACGTAACTGATTTACAAACTTCTAATGATTGATGCAGCTTTCACTCAAAATCTTGACTTGCTCTAGCATAGGTGCATGAAGTTAACAGATCCAATCTGTATCAAAGAGAGATTAGAGTGATGTAAAAGAAATTATTTAATAGAGTTGTTGTAATATCCACTTTTAAGTTTTTAACCTTATTTTCTTGTTCATTTCAGTTGATGTTATTTGATTTATCGAATAGTTAACTTATTACATTTTCTTTTGTAAAGTCTAATGGCTAAGGAATTGATGGGTGTGTATATCAGGTACACACCCACAACGAATGTCATGTCCCCTTCTCAGTGACATCTCTCGGAGCACAGGATTAGCCTATCATACGACCCTCGTAGGCTGATAGACTGGATAGAGGGTCATGTTGGAGCTTGGCTCAGCTTCAGTTGGCAGAGTTTGATCAGTTGGCTTTCGTTTGGGCTCGATCGGACACTTCTTGCAGAAGTTGCTATTTTTAGCAGTTCTTGGCAGTCAGCGTGGGGCCCCTGCTATTTTTAGCAGTATGGATTTGGTAGTGTTCAGAATCACTTCAGTGTTCGTCAGCTTCAGACGGATCAGGCATCGGATGAATAATGAGAGAGATATTAATATTTAATTGAATTAATTAAATATTAATTAAATGGAGATTATAATATAAAGTTATAATATTTAATTATAACTTAAGTGATTTCTGTTAAGGGGGTCACCATCATCAGAAGGGGGCCAATTGACAATTATATTTTATAATCAAAAATTACTGCTGAGACTATTGAAATATTAATAAATTATTCAAGTCGAATTTTAATGAACCCTATTATTGTAGAATTCGCACTTTTGAGGGTATTAAGCAATTTGCCTTGGGATTCGAGCCATTATGTGATTATTGAATTTGGAAATTGATCAAGCTTGGTCTGAGCAAGAAGCTTTAGGGTTTCGGTCTCGAATTCATTGAGGAACGAGCCATCTCCATTGAAAGCAGTTCAGAGGGTGTGAGATATCACCTAATTTATTCCCAGTTGAGAGATTTCTTCATCCAGAAGAAATTACAGAGCTTTCGGAGATTATCTGCATTCAGAGTTTCAGTTAATAATTCATTCAGAGGGTTTAGACATTGAGGCGCCTATTTTTTATGCATATCAGTAGACCACAGAGGGAGCCGTACATTTTTATTCATTGCTGCAGCTGTACTCAGGCCGTACCAGCTGTACCAGGCCGTACCATCATAAATAAGGGCGTATTTTCTCTT
>VDFB02359138.1:0-21126 GCA_007258455.2 Sequoia sempervirens
AACCTTATTACGTAAGATAAAATGTAGCTACACTAAAATAATTCATATGTTTATAGCACTTTGCATGCAAATTATTGAGAGAGAAACATTTGTAACAATGCTTGAGGCATCTATGTATACATGTATCGACGTGCACATAATGCATAGAAGAGTGAAAAGAATCCTTGGCATCTGAATGAGTCTAAAAGCATGATGAGACTCAACTTGCATTTGCAGTATTAAATGAAAGAAAATAGGAGAAATAAACTAGTTATTACGAATGCTTATATCGAAGGAAAGCATAAAAATATGGATCCATGTAAACATTTATGCATGCATGGATGTGTACATGTGTCCATGTAATTTGGTATGTAAACAAGAATCTATATATGCTTGCGTGCATAAAGTTAGAAATGTCAGAAACAATTTGCATTTTAAACATATAAAAAAAACATTTATGATTGAAACAAAACAATAATACATTAGTGTTTTTTGAAGAAGTGTATAAAGTATATCTAATGATGCATTTGAATGCATGGATACATGCAAATATTTGTGAAATCTGATTATACATTTTAGCCTTCGAGGAACTGTCATACGTGCTTTTAGGGATCTGTAATAAACAGGATTTAGAAAAGACGTTTTGAAAAGAACTCTTGAATACAACTCTATGTTAACAATGAGACTCAATTTGCATTTGTAGTATTAAATGAAAGAAAACAGGGAAAATTAACTATTTATTAGCAATGCATATATCGAAGGAATGCATAAATATATGGATCAATGTAAACATTTATGCATGCATCGATGTGTGCATGTGCCCATGTAATTTGGTATGTAAACAAGGATCTATATATGCCTGTGTGCATAAAGTTAGAAATGTTAGAAACAATTTGCATTTGAAAGATATACAAAAACATTTATGATTGAGACAAAAGAATAATACATTATTCTTTTTTGAACAAGTGTATAAAGGATATCTAATGATGCATTTGAATGCATGGATGCATGTTAACAATGAGGCTCAACTTGCATTTGCAATATTAAATGAAAGAAAACAGGAAAAATTAACTATTTATCAGCAATGCATATATCGAAGGAATGCATAAATATATGGATCAATGGAAACATTTATGCATGCATCAATGTGTACATGTGCCCATGCAATTTGGTATGTAAACAAGAATCTATATATGCATGTGTGCATAAAGTTAGAAATGTCAAAAACAATTTGCATTTGAAAGATATACAAAAAACATTTATGATCGAAGCAAAAGAATAATACATTATTGTTTTTTGAACAAGTGTATAAAGGATATCTAACGATGCATTTGAATGCATGGATACATGTAAATATTTGTTAAATCTGAGCATACATTTTAGCCTCCAAGAAACTGTGATATGTGCTCTTAGTTATCTGTAATAAACATGATTTAGAAAAAACGTTTTGAAAAGAAGTCTTGAATACAACTCTATGTTATGATAGTTATTTTCAAAGCCCTCAGTGTTTAATTGCATAACTTTGATATTTTCTTCATTTTTTTCTTTGGTATGGTGTGAATTTTGTTGTGATGGATGAAGGTATATTTGAGCTATAGATAGATAAAGATATGTAAGGGTAGTAAAGAAGAATGAGCTATGTAAGTGCAACAAAGAGAAGGAATTGAGAGAATGATGAGATGCAAGTAAGGTATATGAATGCCTTATGAAAAGTATTTGATATTGGAGGCAAGGATATGTGAGACTGGATATGAGAATGAATGGAATGTAAATGGTATGAATTTATCATTTTTGAGTTGTACGCTTAAAATTAAATGCAAGATATAAAAATTTGAATGAGTGAGTTGGATTGAAAGAAAAAAGGAATGCAACACATTGGTGTAATGCAACACAAGCATATAAATGGATTTTGAAATGTATTTGATTTGAGAAGAAACGATGTGCAAGGGTGGAAATAGAAATGAGTGGATTCGATAGGGTATGAAGTGATCATTTCTTGCAAGAAAGGGTGGAAGAATGTCTATTTTGTTATTGGTTATGCTTTGTAAAATCATCATAGGGCTGAGTGTCTCAATACAAACATAGAAGAAAGACTGATGTCCCATTTCTCACTCTCCTTCGTACTAAACAAAGTGCCAAGATCCTTGAGCTTCCTCGAAATGCGACAAGAGAAGAATAGATATAAAAATATAATGATATTTAAGGATACAAGAGTCAAAAGAGAAAACAAAGCAAAAGTTGTTATGCATATACTATGAAAAGAATAAATACGTGGACTTTTTGATAGATATACCAATGAATACTTGTATTTTTACATGGGTGTATGTATACATTTGCAGTAACAAACGTCCTTTATGATCTTATTCAGGAAGTAAAAGTGTATTATTATTTTGTTTGAATTATTAAATGCAAATAATCTTAAACATTTGTAACAATGCTTGAGCCATCTATGTATACATGCATGCATGTATACATGCATGCATGTATACATGTATCCATGTGCACACAATGCATAGAAGAGTGAAAAGAATCCTTGACATTTGAACGAGAAATTTGAATGGAAAACACTAAAATCGATTAGAAATACAAATTTGTCAAAGCACAATGAGACTCAACTTGCATTTGCAGTAGTAAACGAAAGAAAATAGGAAAAATGAACTATTTATCACCAATGCATATATCGAAGGAATGCATAAATATATGGATCCATGTAAACATTTATGCATGCATGGATGTATACATGTGTCCATGTAATTTGGTACATAAACAAGAATCTATAAATGCCTGTGTGCATAAAGTTAGAAATGTTAGAAACAATTTGCATTTGAAACATATACATTATTGTTTTTTGAACAAGTGTATAAAGGATATCTAATGATGCATTTGAATGCATGGATACATGTAAATATTTGTTAAATCTGATTACACATTTTAGGCTTTAAGAAACTGTCATACACGCTTTTAGGGATCTGTAATAAACAAGATTTAGAAAAGACGTTTTGAAAAGAACTCTTGAATACAACTCTATGTTATGATTGTTATTTTCGAAGCCCTCAGTGTTTAATTGCATAACCTTGATATTTTCTTCATCTTTTTCTTTGTTTGGTATGGTGTGAATTTTGTTGTGATGGATGAAGGTATATTTGAGGTATAGATAGATAAAGATATGTGAGGGTAAAAAAGAAGAATGAGTTATGCGAGTGCAACAAAGAGAGGCAATTGAGAGAATGATGAGATGCAAGTAAGGTGTATGAATAAGTTATGAAAAGTATTTGATATGGGAGGCAAGGATATGCGAGAGTGGATATGAGAATGAATGGAATGTAAATGGTATGAATTTATCATTTTTTAGTTATATGCTTAAAATTAAATGCAAGAAATAAAAATTTGAATGAGTGAGCTGGATTGAATGAAAAAAGGAATGCAACACATTGGTATGATGCAAGGCAAGCATATAAATGGATTTTGAAATGTATTTGATTTGAGAAGAAATGACGTGCAAGGGTGGAAATGGAAAGGAATGGAATCGATAGGGTATGAAGTGATTATTTCTTCCAACAAAGGGTGGAAGAATGTCTAGTTTGTTATTGGTTATGCTTTTTAAAATCATCATAGGGCTGAGTGTCTCAATACAAACACAAAAAAAAGACTCATGTCCCATTTCTCATTCTCCTTCATACTGAACAAGGTGTCGAGATCCTTGAGCTTCCTTGAAATGCGACAAGAGAAGAATAGATATAAAAATATAATGATATTTAAGGATAGAAGAGTCAAAATAGAAGACAAAGTGGAAGTTGTTATGCATATACTATGAAAACAATAAATATGGAAGATCATGAAACTAAAAAAATGCAAATGCTGATGCGTTAGAGAACAATAAATGCATGGAGAGAGAAATACGTGGAGCTATTCATAGATATATGCATGGATGCATCAAGAGACACATGTATTCACAGAAAACAGAACTACATGGATAGATGGAGAAATGAATACATGTATACATGGATGCATGCATATTTGCATATAGATACAAATGCATATGTTACATGGAAGGATGTATTCATATACACATGCAAATATGGATGAAGGCATATATGCATAAATGCATGTATGGACAATATGCATGAATGTATGTCAACATATAACTTTTAATTTTGTTATATTGGAAAATTAGCATTTATCTGTTTCTATTTATTAGAGTAGCTTTATAAATCATTATTGTTATAGAAAATTAGTGAAATGCGATCGCATAGATTGATTAAATAAATTTAAGCAAAGGCATAGCTTATAAAACTGGCGAGTAGAGGTACGTAATCCATGAGTGCAAATTAAATGCATTGAAATATCAGGAAAATGCGAACACATAGAGAGGTCAAAATAATTGAAGCAAATGCATTAAATGGCATCTGGCTGGTGGGGAAGGTGCTGGAATGGCTTGGTGGCCATGGGTGGCCATTTAATATAGATTTAAGCTAGTTGTAATGCATCGCAACTGCTTTGTGGACGCTGTATTCTGTTGTACATGCTTGTGTTCTAAGGAAGAGTATTGTATATGCATGCACAAATGCATATGTGCATGTAGTACATGCACACATGCATAGATGGATGCATAGACACATGTATGCAGACATAGATAGATATGTTACAGAGAGAGGTGTGCAGATACATGGATGTGTAGAAATATGCATATATGCATCTGCAGATGGGCAGAGACAAAGACAAATACATGGGTGCATGAGTCCATACATGCATATATACATGTATCCATGCAAGATATCGATAGATGCATATATACATGGATGTGTGCATGCAATTCATAGGTGCATATATGCATAAATCGATGTATACATGTAGCCATAGATACATCCATACATATATAGACAGATGCATGGAGAGATGGCGAGATATATGCATAAATCGATATATGCATGATTGCATCTATGGATACATAGATACATAATGAAATGAAGAAAAAGACACATTTATATATGCATATACAGAAGCATATAAAATTGAAATATGTTTAGCATATTGTAATCAATGAGTATTTAGACTGAACGCCTTGATAGTGGCACGTTAACTGTGTCATTGTTATCGAGTTTGTAGTGCTCATTTACCCTTGTAATAATGCATATGTAATTAATTAGGTAGCTGCTAATTAGTCTTTAAATACATAACAATTAAAAGAAAGAAATAATGATAATTATTGTTGTGCACATTTCAGCTATTAATCAAAGCCAATTAACAAAGTAGCAATGGAAAAGCATGTGCATGTTAATATGTTAGAGAGCATGTATTTGTGCATAAGTGTATAAGGATGCCATGAGTTGTGATTTCTACTTGCATGTAGTTGTATTAAACAATTAATAGTAAGTATAGAATGACCCCATCGGGTTGGGAATTGAAAGAAATAAAGGAAAGAAATAATTATAACTATCCTTTTGCAGATTTGACTTATTAATCAAAGCCAATTAACAAAGCAGCAATGGAAAACCATGTACATGTTAATATGTTAGATAGTATGTATTTGTGCATAGGTGCATAAGGATGGTATGTATCTTTAGATTTTAGATTGCATAGGTAACATGTGCTTCATAGTCATCTAGTTAGGGTAATATGATCACTTTGTGCATATTGGTATTTAATTATGGAAGTTGATGTTTCAAAAGTTATTTTTTTAATTTGGAAAGTGGTATTTAGCTGTTTTCTTGTTTGTGTTTCAAAGTGAATGCATTAAATGGCATGTGGATTTATCATGTAATATAGATTTAAGTGACTAGAGATGCATTGTGATTACTTTGAGCATTTCATTTTTGTTATTCTGCAGATCTGTGTAGTCACAGGAGATGTTGTTGCTGCAGAGTCAAGACCCAGAAATGAGCTACTTGATACATGTATCCATAGATACATGGATGTGGACATCTATCATGGTATCCATAGATGCGTAGATACATGTATCTATGAATAGATGTATCCATAGATACATCGACACATATATGGATAGATGCCTATATACATATGTACATAGAAGCATAGATACATATATGCATGGATGCATCTATAGGTAGAAGAATACATAGAAACATAGTTGGATGGATAGATAGATAGATGCATAGTTGGATACATAAATGCTTAAATATGCATGTATGGAAATATCCATGGATTGCATATGAAGTTGCATAGATACATATATCCATGGGTGCATGTATACATAGATGCATGTATTGCAGTACACATGGATGCATGTATATGTGTATCTCTGGGCAGGATGCATGGATGCATGTAAATAGAAGAATTTTGTCAAATGTCATAGCTATTGTCCTCATAGGCACATATGCAAAAAATGGAAGCATACAAAAGGCAAGTGAACTGTTTGACAAAAGTCATGGAATAAATGTGGATCCATGAAATGTGGTTCGAAAGGGATTATGTAAAAACCCTTTTGTCTATTCTGTTGACTGCATGTGAGCCCTGTAAAGACTATATATCTTCAATTGTTGTAGAGTTGTGCCATAGAGAGAGCTTTAGAACCAATGTGTTGTTAACTTGTGCTGTAATGAGAAGTTTGGAACAATGTAAACCTAAATTCTGCAATTGTAGCAAATTTTTCAAGAAAAGAGTACAGGGTGAGTTTCTAGAATGAACCTTTTTCTTTGTTTACAATTGTGAAATGCAAGTAGGGTTTCACAGTGCTTTACGCATTCTTATAGTTTGATTATAAATTCATATTTTAAAACTACTTTTTTAGTATTATCTATTCAATTTCTTGTTGAAATGAGAAGGTTTCATCCGACAAAAAGCTTCAAAACTCTCAGTTAACATGTAAAGGGCTGAAAAATATTGATCTGCCAACTGAATGGGGTCATTTTACTTCAATTATCTAGCACTTATTCTTAATTGTTTAATGCAATCACATGCAACCAGAATTCAGAACAATTAGCATCCATACACACCTATGCATAGATACATGCTCTCTAACATATTGATATGCATATGGTTTTCTACTGGCACAATCCTTGAACATTCTTTAGGTGCAAGCGCTAGTTTATTAATTGACATTGATTGTTGGATAAAATGTATACATAGACACATAGTTGCACACATGCTTCAATGCATAGATGCATACATACATGCATGGATGTACACATATATACACGTATACATACATACATGATTACACGCATACATATATTTTAAAACAAACACGATTCAAAAAGCCACTCCCATGGGTTGCAAAAACAGATAAATGCCAATTTACCGATATAAAAAATAACTTACGAAATTGAGATCATATATATAAAAAGCAATATGTACAATAACCACAATATGACTAGCTGGCGCCATCCACAAAAAAGAATTTAAAGCAAATGCAATAGTAATCTGTTATATACACACATACATACATGGTAACATAGATACATGCATACATATATACATAATTGCATGCACACATATATACATGCATAACTGTATGCATGGATGCATACAAAGTCTATGTTTCATGGGATTATTAAAGAGTTCACTTACTTTCTATATGCTTCCATATTTTGCATGTGTGCCTATGAGGACAATAACCACAATATTTGACAATATTCCTCTATCCTTTATGACAACTCATTGGTTCCAAAGCCCTCTTTATAGGACAGCTGTGCATTGCCTCCAAGACTCAAATGAATCCTTGGTATTTCAAGGAAAGATTCGAATGGATAACACTTAAAATGATCTAAACTATGATTTTATAATCAAAGTATCCAAATGCATTGCAGCAATGTGAAACCCAACTTGCATTTAAGATGTACAATGAAAGTATACGTAGAAGGAAAATGCATTTAAATGCTTGTCGGGCGTAAAATAGGTTTCTACTGCATTCTTTTGTCTATCTCTGTGCAAATGAAAATTTGTATTCTGCTATGGTAAATTCTCTAGTGCATTAGGTACTTTAAAGCACAATTTTTTGGATGCTGCTCTTGTTCCAGGTTTGATTCTTTTTGGGGGTTATAACTACCTACTGTTGTATTAGTTTCCCATTTTTTCTTCTACAAATGCATGAATATATAAACAACTAATCATATATAATAGTTTTTCTTTCACGAGTTTTGTCAAACAGTTCACCTATTTTTTGTATGCTCCCATTGTTTGCATTTATGCCTACGAGGACAATAACCATGACTTTTAACAAAATCCCTCTATCCTTTATGCTTTGATGACAACGAAAAAGCTCAAAGCAACACACTGTCGACTCATTGTTCGAAAGCTCTCATTATCGCACACGTTGACATAATTTTGGTTCCAAAGCCCTCTTTATGGGACCGCTTTGCAGTAATAAAAAATATACAAACTTTATAGGGCTCACATGCATGAAGTAAAATGGACAAGAGGGTTTCTACATAATTCCTATCAAATCCAGATAAACCTTCAAGATTTCGCTAACAAGAAATTCGAATAGATAATACTAAAAGTGGTTTAAAATACGAATTTATAATCAAAGTATAAGAATTCCTTAAAGCACTATGAAACCCTACTTGCATTTCTCGTATCAAATAGAAGAAAACAATGAAAAGTTACCTCTTCTGACCTCAAGCAATTCGTCTCTCGCTGTCCAGTGTGCAACTCTGCAACTACAAAATCCCCTGCTCGGCCACACAATAGAGCACTATGAAATACAACTTCATTATGCACTTTAATGTAACAAAACTCTAAAAATTAACAAATTATCACCTCAAGTAACTCGTTTCTGGGTCTGGACTCTGCAACTATAACATCTCCTACTCAATCGCTACAAACTCTTCCTCAGAACACGCGCTTACATAACACAAAAACAACACATGAAAGTAATAGAGATGCATAGCAAGTGGCTTAACTCTATATATTAAAATGACCAGTAATTGCCAATGCGCCAAGTGGCCACCAAGCCATTCCAGTCAGCTTTCACCTCAAGCCGTGATGCCATTTAATGCATTTAATTTGTATTCATGCATTACGCACGCCTACCCGCCAGCTTATAAACTATGCCTTTTGCTTAAATTTATTTAATCAATTCTATGCTACCAAGATTTTCTTTTGATATTTTAATGCATTTAATCTGCATTCATGGATTAATGCATTTAACTCCGCCAACTTTAAAAACTATGCCTTTGCTTAAATTTATTTAATCCAATTTATGTGTTAGCATTTTCCCGAATTTTAAAAACGAAAATGATTTATAAAGCCACTCAGATGAATAGAAAAATAGATAAATGCTAATTTTCCAATATATAAAATAGCTCTCCAAATGAAAAATATAAAAAAAAAAAAACCTAATATGTTCAATGGCAAAATGTGAGTTAGTAGATGTTGCCGGTTAAAAGCATTAGGCGAATGCATAGTATTCTGGCGGCCCGGCGAGGAACTTTGGAGCATTTAATTAGGGAACATTTTCTCACTAGAGTTAAAATCCTAGGAAGTGGAGTGAGGAAAAAGATGAGGATCCCTAGACATTCATGGCTCTGATCAGTTGCCTCCAAATGTGGGAGACTCTGCCCTTGGCTTACGCATCAATATGATTAATAATTCAATACAACCACATCTTCACATGGTACAGTGGTGGTGATTAATCTCATGGTTTATACATGAATTTCCACAGATATTTGGATTGAAGAGCGAAAATAAGCACCCGAATTGATTGGAAAGGAAAAATATGGGTGGTCATAGGAGACCTCATGCTGTTCTGGTTCCTTTCCCCGCCCAAGGGCATATCAACCCCATGATGCGGCTCGCCAATAAACTGGTTGAACAAGGATTCGTAATCAGTTTCGTCAATACTGATTACAACTATTTTCGTATTGTGAAGGCCAACAAATCCATTAACAATGATTCTGTTTCTAGGGAAGGTAACAGTAATGGTGATATTCGCTGGGTAGTCGTCCCAGACGGCCTTCCACCCACCGATACTCGCACAGACATTGCCAAGTTGTGTCATGTGACGGAAAACATCATCGTCTCCTTCATCGACAACCTGATTGGGGAGATGAAAAGGCAGGACCCCGAGGAGAACATATGTTTAGTAACGGATTGCCTGGCATCTACTGCGTTAGATGCAGCCAAACGCCATGGAATTCCAATGGCTGCTCTGTGGACCTCGCTTACTGCCGTCTATGCCCTGTTCTATAATTTACCCAATCTCGTCTCCTCCTCTGTTATCCCTTCAAATGGTAAGCCTCACTGTTCTTTTTAATTACACAAAGGTATGAAATTCTCTAACAATGGAGTAATGTGCATTTTGAATACTTTCCAGGAGTCCCCGAGGACTTTACGATGGTGAAATACCTTCCCTCCATGCCGCCTCTCTACTCTGCACATCTTCCTTGGGTTCCTCGATTCAATGAAACCGAGCAAGAGTTTCTCTTCCGCTTCACTGAACGTTACATGGAAAGAACGAAAGAGCTCAAATGGGTGTTATTCAATTCCTTCTATTATCTGGAAGCCCCTATAATCGATAGCCTAATTGCCCAAGGAGCTTCGGTATGTTCAATTGGTCCCTGCATCCCTTTTTCCAATCTCAATGGAGAATTTCATTCAGAAATCACGGCGAACTTCTGGACAGAGGAAGCAGAGTGTTTGGAGTGGCTAGACAAGCAGTCTCCGCAGTGTGTTGTTTACGTGTCCTTCGGAAGCCTGGCAATAGTTGACCAGAGACAGTTGGAAGAGTTTGCACTGGGTTTGGAGGCCACTCAGAAACCGTTTCTGTGGGTTCTGCGAAGCGATATAATGGACGGGTCAAGCGCTCTACTTCCTCCAGGATTCATGGAAGCCACCAAAGATCGGGCATGTTTTGTGCCATGGTGTCCACAGATGCAGGTTCTTTCTCATCCTTCTATTGCGTGTTTCATCACTCACTGTGGATGGAATTCCATGCTGGAGAGCATCGCCATGGGAGTGCCCATGCTCTGCTGGCCTTGCTTTGCAGATCAGTTTTTGAACTGTGCTTATGCGGTAGACGTGTGGAAGATTGGGCTGCAATTTATTGCAGACAACGATGGAATAGTTAGAAAGGGGGAAGTCGAGAAGGCGGTGGGAAGAGTACTTGAAGATGATAAGATGAAGACCAGAGTGATGAAATTGAGGGAGAGAGCAAAAGATGCAGTGAAGGGTGAAACGGGATCGTCTTATGCAAATTTTCAAGACTTCGTGAAGGCGATGAAGGAAGAAATCTGTGACAAATAACTGTTGTTTATGGAAGCGTTGTTCTTTTATTAATATGATGAAGGAGGAAGTCTGTGACAAATAACTCTGTCTTGTTCATCATTCATCATTGCGCCACTTCCTCATTTATTTGAGATGACTGCTGATTTTCCCTCCCCTGCCTCTGTCTTTAACGAAGCCATGGTCCAACTCCTGTAGCGCATTGCTCAAGGCAGCTTGTTAGCTGAAATATTTTCTGTCTACCATTCTTGTTTTTGACTGGCTCTGCAAAGCCAACTGAGTTATTTTCTGTACCAAGTTTTTTTTTTTTTATAAAGGAAGCAGTATTTTCTGTCTACCATTCTTGTTTTATTTTTTCTGTTTTTATTTCATTTACTGACCATTTTTTTTTGGTACAAGTCTTATTAGTCCATAAAATTTCTCATTTGATGAAAAAGAACAAGAAGTATTTAGTCAATCACAATAAAGGTTTTGTTTAGTTCTCAAGATACATGGGAATTTATGGAAAATGATTTCCCAAATTTATAGAAGCAGAACATACAATGCACTGTTTTAGTAGAAAAGCATTTGTATCAAAAAAATAACAAAAATATATTCTACGGCTCTCTTCTATAGGCAATGTATGAAAGTGTCTTCAAGGGTTGCAACAAAATCAAAGAAAGCATCACAAGGTATGCCTAAAGCAAAAAAAATTGTAAAGTTGCAAATATTCCGAAAAGATTTTGAGACCATGTTTATTAAACATTAGAAGTCTATGGATTTAATTTTTAGTCAATTTATTGGCCTAATTAATCAAATTATGGTTCATGGTGAGAGTTTTGGACAAGAGAATGGTAGAAAACATTCTTACAAGTCTACCCAAAAAGTTTGAATCTATTGTTGTGGCTATAGAAGAGACAAAAAATCATTCACATTATTTTTTGTAGTTGAGCTTCATACATCTCTATTTTTTTATGAGCATATAAACTATGTAATTCTTCTAGGTATTTTTAGGAGCATGCTTTTAAGTCACAATTTTCGTTAGTTCTGGTAAAGGTAGAGGGAGATCTAATTTCATAGGCATAGGTAGAAGTTCATCAATAGGTAGAAGTACTAGTTCAACAAATTCAAGTCTAAGCACCAACAACCAAAATTGAAATTAAAATTAGCCTCCTACCCAAGTCAAAGGTATGACAAATCTTAGGGTCAATGTCATTAATCTAAAAATTATTGTCATTATGCACACAAGTGTAGAAAAAGACAAATTGATTTTAACAAGCAAAGTGCAAAATTTTCTAAAGAAAAACAAAATAAGAGTACCATGTTTTTGGCATGTAATGCTACTTAGGAGAGTCCAAAAGATGTTTGGTTTTTATATTTAAGAGTCGTAGTAAAGCTAGAGGGAGATCTAATTTCATAGGAAAAGGTAGAAGTTCATTAATAAGTGGAAGGACTAGTTGGACAAATTCAAGTGTAAGAACAAACAACCAAAATTGAAATCAAAATTAGTGTCCTAGCCAAAGGTATGACAATTCAAGTAGGGTCAATATCATTACTCTAAAATTGTGTCAAATGTTATGCACACAAGTGTAGAAAAGATAAATTGACTTTAACAAGCAAAGTGCAAATTTTTTTAAAGAAAAACAAAATAAAGTACTATGTTTTTGGCATGTAATGCTCCTTAGGAGAATCCAAAAGATGTTTGGTTTCTACATTTAATAATCATGGTAAATGAGGGAGATCTAATTTCATAGGCATAGGTAGAAGTTCATCAATAGGTAGAAGTACTAGTTCAACAAATTCAAGTCTAAGCACCAACAACCAAAATTGAAATTAAAATTAGCCTCCTACCCAAGTCAAAGGTATGACAAATCTTAGGGTCAATGTCATTAATCTAAAAATTATTGTCATTATGCACACAAGTGTAGAAAAAGACAAATTGATTTTAACAAGCAAAGTGCAAAATTTTCTAAAGAAAAACAAAATAAGAGTACCATGTTTTTGGCATGTAATGCTACTTAGGAGAGTCCAAAAGATGTTTGGTTTTTATATTTAAGAGTCGTAGTAAAGCTAGAGGGAGATCTAATTTCATAGGAAAAGGTAGAAGTTCATTAATAAGTGGAAGGACTAGTTCAACAAATTCAAGCATGTACGCACCAACAACCAAAATTGAAATCCAAATTAGTCTCCAAGACAAATGTATGAAAAATCTTAGGGTCAATGTCATTACTCTAAAAATTATTGTCATTATGCACACAAGTGTAGAAAAATAAAATTTAATTTTAACAAGAAAAGTGCAAAATTTTCTAAAGAAAAACAAAATAAGAGTTTTTTTTTTGGCATGTAATGCTGCTTAGGAGAGTCCAAATTAAGATGTTTGGTTTCTATATTTAAGATTTGTGGTAAAGGTAGAGGGAGATCTAATTTCATAGGCATGCGTAGAAGTTCATCAATAGGTGGAAGTACTAATTCAACAAATTGAAGTGTAAGCAGCAACAACCAAAATTGAAATCAAAATTAGTCTCCTAGCCAAAGGTATGACAAATCTTAGGGTCAATTTCATTGCTCTAAAAATTGTTGTTATTATGCACACAAGTGTAGAAAAAGAAAAATTGATTTTAACAAGCAAAGTGCAAAATTTTCTAAAGAAAAACAAAATAAGAGTACTATGTTTTTGGCATGTAATGTTGATTAGGAGAGTCCAAAAGATGTTTGGTTTCTATATTTAAAATTAAGTGGTAAAGCTAGAGGGAGATCTAATTTCATAGGAATGGTAGAAGCTCATTAATAGGTGGAAGGACTAGTTCAACAAATTCAAGCACGTACACCCAACAACCAAAAGGTGAAATCAAAATTTAGTCTCCAAGAAAAATGTATGAAAATCTTAGGGGCCAATGTCATTACTCTAAAAATTATTTTCATTATGCACACAAGTGTAGAAAAGACAAATTGATTTTAACAAGCAAAGTCAAAATTTTCTAAAGAAAAACAAAATAAGAGTTTTTTTTTGGCATGTAATGCTGCTTAGGAGAGTCCAAATTAAGATGTTTGGTTTCTATATTTAAGATTTGTGGTAAAGGTAGAGGGAGATCTAATTTCATAGGCATGTGTAGAAGTTCATCAATAGGTGGAAGTACTAATTCAACAAATTGAAGTGTAAGCAGCAACAACCAAAATTGAAATCAAAATTAGTCTCCTAGCCAAAGGTATGACAAATCTTAGGGTCAATTTCATTACTCTAAAAATTATTGTTATTATGCACACAAGTGTAGAAAAAGAAAAATTGATTTTAACAAGCAAAGTGCAAAATTTTCTAAAGAAAAACAAAATAAGAGTACTATGTTTTTGGCATGTAATGTTGATTAGGAGAGTCCAAAAGATGTTTGGTTTCTATATTTAAGAGTCGTGGTAAAGGTAGAGGGATACCTAATTTCATAGGCATAGGTAGAAGTTCATTTAAGAAGCATGAATTGGAGATATGTCCTCTGGAATGTGTAGTGAGCTAATATTGGCCTTTCACACTACCATCTTCAGGGTTTTTTCTTCTCTTAAAAAAGTGATTATAGAATGGATAAAGACATATACATATGTAGAATTTACATTAAAGGAAAAATTATTACACATCTATATTAAGTAGTTCTAGAATATAATAGTTAGTCTGTCAAAAACTAAAAAATAAAGACTTCAAGCTTTCTTGATTGAATTTGTGTAACAATTTTTTTTTCATAAAGAAATAACTCTTTATACTTGTGTATATAGTGTTAAGACTTAAAACTTTCTCGATTGAATTTTGTAACAAGTTTTTTTAAAATAAAGCAAGCAAAATTTTTGTGTGACCTATCTTTTTTGTTTTTATTCTTTTATCTAGTATTAAAGTCAACAATGGCATCTTTTTTTATATAAGTCTAATTAATCCACAAATTTATAAATTGATGAATACAAATTATAAGTATTATTCAATCACAATGAGGACTTTGTTTAGTTCTCAAGATACATGGGAGCTTATGGAAAATTATTTACCAAACCTATAGAGGTAGCAACATTCAATGCATTATCTTAGTAGAAAAATATTTGTTTCAGAAAAGCAACAAAAATTTCTAAGGCTCTCTTTTACATTTTTAGGTAATGCATGAAAGTGTCTTCTTGAGGGTTGCAACAAAATCAAAGAAAGCATGGGGATCTTCAAAACTACACACCAAGATATGGGTGATCCACAATAGTGGTTTACAATTTTTATGAACCGGACACTAAAATTATTATTTTTAACTAAATCTTCACTTTTGGGCACCTATAAGGCTAAGTGAGGAATTTGAAGATGATGCAAACTAGGTTTCATGAATTTTTTTGTAGATTCTAAATATATTTTTTCAAAAATTTGGAATTAGATTGCACTTCTTTTCCATTTCCCTCGAAAACTAGTTTTTTTTTCAAAAAACAACATTTTTAAAAGAGTGACGCTCACTGTATAATGCATAACTTTTTTCCATGAAGGATAAAATTCTAATTCTTTCAAATTTAGATTTCTAACTCGATATCTAGTGCTTCCACTTGGTTAAATAGTTTTTATTGAATATTTTTTTACAAATCAAGTTTTGAAGTCAAACCAATTACAATTTAGACATAGCATGACCGTATAACATGTAACTTTTTTGTATATATCAAATTTTATTTTTTTGTTGGATCGAGGACTTTATCTAGTGCACTCATATTTTTCAATTTTTTTTTTATAATCTTCTATTTTTCCACGTATGGAATAGAGAGCTTGATTTTCAATGAAAAACCTACATTGACAAAATAAAAAAATAAATATAATAATAAATTAAATTTATTTAAAATTATACTTTTTGGGAAGCTTATAATAAGGACTACATACTTACAAAAAATAAATTTTAAATGAATTCATTTGATCCCCAAAAGGTAAATCAAAAGTGGTTTTTTATCGACATTTTGATATGTATAAAGAGACTCTATTATAGGTATGGTTTAAAACTATGAGGTTCTATCAAAGGGATTTGATCTAAGGTAGTTTGATCAAACCCTCTTCGAATAATACTTTAAATGAAACTTTTAAGGCTTAAATCATTATATTTTGTAAAATATGTGATTTCAGCAAAAATCGAAATCTCCCAAAACTTGTAAACTGGCTTTGTGGGTTCACACGGATATGGCTAAAGTAAAAAAAATGAAAAGTTGCAAATGTTGAGAAGAGATTTTGAGACCATGTATATAAAAGATTATAAGTCTATGGATTTATTTTTTACACGATTTATTGGTCTAATTAGTCAAATTATGCCTCATGGTGAGAGTTCTAGACAAGAGAATGGTAGAAAAAATTCTTACAAGTCTACCCAAAAAGTTTGAATCTATTGTTGTGGCTATAGAAGAGAAAAAATCATTCACATTTTTTTGTAGATGAGCTTCATACATCTCTATTGTTTTTATGAGGATAGACTATGTAATTCTTCTAGGTATTTTTTGGAGCATTCTTTTAAGTCACAATTTTTGTTAGTCATGGTAAAGGTAGAGGTAGATCTAATTTCATAGGCATAGGTAGAAGTTCATCAATAGGTGGAAGAACTAGCTCAACAAATTCAAGTGTAAGCACCCACAACCAAAATTGGAATCAAGATTAGTCTCCTAGACAAAGGTATGAAAAATCTTAGGGTCAATGCCATTACTCTAAAAATTATTGTCATTATGCACACAAGTGTAGAAAAATACAAATTAATTTTAACAAGCAAAGTGCAATTTTTTTTAAAGAAAAACAAAATAAGAGTACTATGTTTTTGGCATGTAATGTTGCTTAGGAGAGTCCAAAAGATGTTTCGTTTCTATATTTAAGAGCTATTGTAATCACATGAATAAATAATTGGAAATATTTCCCAATCTTGATAAATCTATAAATTCAAACATTATTTTGGGCAATGGTAATAGAGTGTCAATCATAGGAAAGGGAAATGTAAATATTATAACTAAGAAGGGGGATAAAAAAATTATTTGAAATTCTTAATATATTCCAAGTTTAAAGCATAACTTGATGAGAATTGTGTAGCTTGTTTAAAATGGGTATGAGTGTTTTGTAAAAATAATGAATATGTAATTTTGTACCAATTTTAAATAAATCAATTAATAGCCAAAGTTCAAGTGATGAACAATAGAATGATCCCTTGATGTTGAAACTATATTTGAGGCTAGAATTTTCTCAAGCACACCCCTTAGCAAGACCTCAAGTGGGTCAAGAAAAAAATTTAAAAAATAATAGTCCCACACTCACTCAATAAGATATCATTCATGCAACTTTTCTCAAGCCAAATATACCAAGGATATTTTTAAAAGTTTTAATATGAAAAATTGTAAGCCAATGGGTGCACATTAGTTGTAATAGGATTGAAGGTAAGAAAGGATGACAACCTGAATCTAATGTTGATCCAACATTGTATAAAGACTCATTGGTAAATTGATATACTTGGCAACCACAAGGCTAGATATAATGTATGGTGTGAGAAGATTATTTTAAGGTTCATGGGGTCTCCAAAATCCTATCATTGTAAAGGAAGAAGAATAATTTTGATATATGTGAGTGGAACTTGAAATCGTCAAATTTTGTAAATTCAACATTAGATGTGTTCAACAACATAAGATACATAGATAGTGACTATACGTTCATCCTTCAACCTTTTTATGTCTTCTTTATCCCTTCTCATCAAGGTGTTGACTCTTTTCTTTGTTCTAAATTCCCTATTGTAAATATGTGCCAATCTTGCCCTATCCTCATCATTGAGAGAAGATCTAATCTTCTCCAAAGAAAAAGTCCTCATCTTTGCATCCTCATCGAATGCCTCTTGTACTATTGCAATCAAAACACCTTTTAAGTCATCCAGAAGGTGACTTTCAATTTCACTTAGATTGTATCAAACGTAACCATGTACTTTACAATGGCCTCTTCAATTGTGGCCTTAGTCTCATTGTTTTCATCTGGATACATCTATGCAGTTTCTTCCAACAGACCAAAATTTGCAATATTATTAAACAAGGCATCTATTTTTAGAGGGTTGTGCTCCCTTACCAAAGGGGATTTGTCCTTTTCCTTTCTTTTTCCCTTAGGAGACTTTTCTCCTTCACCGGATTTCTTTTCTCTCTTCTGAATGACAATTTCCTTCTTTTGCTTCTCTACTTCTTTGCTCTATGTATCAACAATGTTAATCTTAGCTTTCTTTGTATTGGTTTCTTCTTTGAGGGCTTGTGACATTCCCTTCTTTCAAACCAATTGAGATTTTTCCTCAATTCAATGTCCACTTCATCCTCATAACTAATATATCTTTCCCTTGTGGCTCTTTCTTTTCTTCTCCTCTACAAGACTTTTGTTGTCATCCAGGTGCACTACTTGTAGCTTCTTCTTTATACCAACTATGGACTTAGTTTCAGATTCTTTCAGAAAAAATGGGGATGAAGTAGAATTCTTGGTGGACCTTCTAGTGCTTGGTGAACCTTGCAGATCCACTAATTGGGCTTTGATATTCTCCACAGTCCTCTTGGAAGAACCAATAATATCTTCCAATTTTTCCTTCAATTTCTCCATATTCTTCTTTGTCTCCTTTTCTTTGTGTTTCAAATGCACTTGACTAGATATATCCTCATAGGTTCCAAACCTATCTACAGTAAATTCTCTCATTTTTCTCAACATAAGATCTACAAGACCTATGATTACATCTTCTTCTACTTCATAACCCATTTTTGGAATCCATACTATCTTGGGTTCCACTACTTCCATAATGCATTCATCTTTGGTAACCATAAAGGTTATATCCTTCTTATACTTTTCAACAACACTTCTAGGAACCCTTTCTCTTTATTGCATCTTCTCTTGAAAGGTCTTAAAGAAATTCCATAAAATACTATCCTAATTTTCTATGCTTCCAAACCTTCTTAAGTGATCCCTAATCTGAATTGCAACCTGAATACTATCCAACCATACAACATTCTTTGCACCAGGAAACTCTCTGATAAAGTAAAACAATAAATATATGATAAGGGTACCATACCAAAATGGACCTACCGAGATTCTTTTGTCTTCTAAATATTCTCCATCAACTATTGTCTCAAGAGATGGCATAGATCTATGTCCAAACCTTCTTTCACCATCTGGAGAGTAGTATGAATAGAAATTGTTGACACTAAATTCTCTCTATTGGTGTAGTATATATTGTAATCAATCATCGTGGATACATATTTAACTATCAGATCATCTATATCCTTCACTATGAGGGCACACCTTTCATATTTCGCTCTAGTGAGCTTCATAACCAACTCATTCTTCATGGCCTTCCTCGGAAGAACGGGTCCTTTAAATTATAAACCAATAACTACCTTGATGGCTTGCTTGTTGATTAAATGTTGCATATCTAACCACATAAATTTATCATGAATTCTTCTTAATTTGTACTTGGCCCATGCATTCTCATAACAAAAGTTCAAAAAATTATTCCATGCATCTAGCTACTTCTTAGTCAAGCTCTCAAATTATGATTTCAACTCAAAGTTGTCTCTAGTGAGCTCATTAACCCAAAATTCTCCCAACTTCGAGTGATTATACTCTACCATTTTCACATGAATGTACATTCACATATCCTGAGTATGCTTTACACCATATAGAACTCTCAAAAACATGCCTTCTGGTTCCATTTCCATAGATTTGAAGAGGTTTTTCTTGAACTTAGGACTTGGTCATTCCAATAAATCAATTACTTGAGGGGTAAACATTATGAACCACTTTTGAAACTAGGTTTTTACTAGGAAATGGTAAATACCTTCAAATTCTTCTAATAGTAGGGTTTCACACAATAATTTGAAGTCTCTTTGAATCACCTCTACTCTGCTTCTTAACTCTTCAAATGCTTGATTATAAATGAGATTTTCATACATGTGAAAACACATATGTAACCCTTTTCCAAGGACCTAAAGTGTATTGATCACAGTGATTAATGTTAGGTTGAGAAATCTGGAAAACCCTAACTATGTAGTCACAATCACCTGCAATCACTCCGTAAATCTCTACAATAGGAAGTTTCATATCAAAAATTCCATCAATAGGTCTACCATGTTGATCTACACATATACCAGTGTGTTGAGAACATCAGAACCACAATTTTGGCAGGGGATTAAGGATCTTCTACTAAAACTCCCCTTGATCCAAATCTCTTCAATTATTTTTTGGAGGAAACATCTACACCATGGACTAATCCTTCGCTTTACTTTCTCCTTTCTTTTTCTAGATCTTGTTCATTGCATTCTTTATTTCAACAAGATCATCCTTCTTCTCTACTCTAGATCATTCTTCTTTGTCAGATTAGCCTTCTTTTGTCAAACAAAGGGTCTCACATTTTTGCTTCTGCAAAACTTTTATGTGTCCTAGTTTATTGCATTTGTGACATATGCCACATTTTTTAACAATCTTATTTCCACCCATTCTAGATATGTATTCATTAGCCTTATTCCCAAATCCATTGCATGCATAGCAGTAGCCATTGAAAGATTGAGATGTTATGCCTTTATTGCAACCATTCATCATGTGATTTTTGCATTTACTAGCTCGGTCTTTGTCACAATAGTGGTTTACAATTTTTAGGAGATTGATTTTTATTGAAATCACATATTTTTAGAAAATATAATGATTTAAGCCTTAAAAAGTTCCATTTAAAGCATTCCAATTGAAGAGGGTTTGATCAAACTACCTTAGATCAAACCCCCTTGGATAGAACCCCGCTAGTTTTAAACCATACCTATAACGGAGTCTCCTTTACACCTATCAAAATGTTGATAAAAACCACTTTTGATTAACCTTTTGGAGGGATCAAATGAATTCATTTAAATTTTACTTTTTGTTAGTATGTAGTCCTTATTATAAGCTTTCCAAAAGTATAATTTTAAATAAATTTAATTTTATTATTATATTTATTTTTATTTCTTGTGAATGTAGGTTTCACTAAA